>JACCGJ010012056.1:0-22556 GCA_013407085.1 Atriophallophorus winterbourni
TGAAACTGAGCGCCTCGTCGGTTGTGGTGATAGATGGTGTGCCGAAATTAGCAATCCAGTGTTCGACGAAGGCGCGTGCTACAGTCTCAGAAAATTTGTCTTTTATCGGAACAGCAATCGTACATCGATTAAAGCGATCAGTCGCCGTTAGAATGAATGAGTATCCGTTCAATGATGGCATAGGACGGACGAGGTCAAGATGCACATGAGAGAATCGGCTGTTTGGATGCCTAAAAGGGACGTAAGGTGTGATAGTATGTCGAGATATTTTGCAACGCTGGGCCCAGGTTGGTATATCCTTATTTATGGACGGGCAAACAGAACGATATGCGACTAGCCTCACGGTGGCGCGAGAGAGAGATCTAATCGTGTGCCTGCAGACAAAACATAAATATCAGGTCTTGATAAAGCATGAGCAACCAAGCTCGCATCTCTTTTGACGTAACGAATATCAGTAGAGAATTGAGAAATGTAATTTAAGTGTCGAATATTGCGGGGCGAATGACGATTGAGTTGAAAATGCATAGCAGACGTTAGTGGTTTGTGATCCGTAAAAATGACGAAGTCACGACCTTCAATGGATGACGGAAATACCGTATGGCTAAATATATCGCAAGTAATTCACGGCCAAATGTGCTGTAGTAGGCTTGTGACGAATTAGGCTTTTGCAAATAAAATGCCAATGGACGGACCGTGTTCCTAGGGTGTTGTTGTGAAGGAGCTCCCACAGACCAATCGGAGGCATCATTCGAAAACGTTAAATGAAAGGTCGCGTCTGTATCAATGAAATAGTGTTCGGTGGCACTGCAAAGAGCCTTTCTGGATGCGGCAAAAGCTTCAAGTGCATCTGACGAAAGCTAAAATGATTTTGCTTTGGATTTGAGCAAATCAGTCAGCGGTGCAATGAATTTTTCACAGTTTGGAATGAAACGCCGGTAGAAGTTGATCATATCAATGAAACAGCGCAACTGAGTTACCGTATTTGGAAATCGCCCAGCATTTTTCAGGAAGTGGTGTAATACCAGATCGAGTGAGGTGATGACCGAGAAAATCCAGTAAGTCTGTGCCAAAAATGCATTTACTAGGGTTAATCTTGATACCGTAATTTGCGAAACGCTCTAAAACAAGACGAATGTGTTTGGCGTGTTCCTCTGGATAGTTGCTGGCAATTAATACGTCTTCGATTTATGCGTAGGCGAACAGCAAGCCTCGCAGCACTTCGCCGATAAAACGTTGAAAATCCGGTGCAGTATTTCTCAGACCAAAGGGCATTTGCGTGAATTCGATCAAGCTGAATGTAGTTGTGACTGCCGTATTAGGTATGTCTTTCTCAGGTACCGGGATATGGTAGTAAGCGCGGATAAGATCGAGTATTGTAAGGATAGGTGTGAAAGAAAGATTCACAGAAAAATTGTGGATGTTTGGTATAGAGTATCTGTCTGGCACCGTTCGGTTGTTAGGAGCGCGGTAATTATCGCATGGTCTCCAGTCATCTGAATTCTTCTTGGGAACCATATGTAGTGGTGACGACCAGGAGCTGGAGGAACGGCGGATGATTCCAAGCTCTAGCATGTGCTATAATTCGGATCTTGCAATTTTGAGTTTCGAAGGATGAAGTCGCCTAGGTCTAAAAGAGACGGGTGGTCAGCTAGTGACGATGTGGTGTTTCACAAAATGGGTCACTTTATATGTCGGTCGTGGGGTCTGCATGATGGATGGGAACTCTTATAGAACTAAATGTCGAAGTTTCTTGAGTGACAGGCTTGATACCAAAGGAAATGCCTTTAGTAGTGATGCCTGAGACCTGTAAAGTGATTGTCGTATTCACTAATCTCCGATGTTTACTTCGAAAGTTAGTACGGAGTGAGACAAATTGTCGATACTTAGATTAGGCACTAAACTAACACCCAGGGGAATCTGCGTCTTAGTCCTAAATTGAGTATTAGAAGGCGTTGGCCGTAAGTGTTAATACAAGTGCCATTTGCCGCTTAAAAAATGTAGGACGACTGATTTGAGTAGCTGGATGCTGGAGGTATGACGCTAATTTGTGCGCCAGTATCGACTAGGAAGCGCAGGCTACTCGATTTGTCTGTAACATAGAACTAGCGACTTGGGTTTGGTTTACCGGGTACATTAGTCGCCGTTACTGACTGATGCTTGATTTTGAAGGTTTTTGAACATGGGGAGATGCATTTTGACGCTATATCCCTATATCACTTGTGGTACCAACAGGGTCCCCAGGGATTCTCGATGGTCGAGATTTTGATTTTGAGCGAGGTGGGATGGAAGATTTCGACAAAAGCGATTTTGCCACAAAAGTTATTCATTCATAGTTTTATTCATAGATTATATGCAGATACAAGCTATGCTTTACAAGACCCACAAAATGGCCAATCGGTTCGAATGGTAAAAATATCAAAATATTGTTAGATTATTGTCAAACGTGAAAAACATAATTGTTCATGTGGATATCTACTGATTTCTTTGAACGTCAACGGTTCCAGATTGTACCACATGAGTAGGTAAACTGTTCCACAATTGCACATTGCGAACGGAAAATGCATATTTGCGGCAGTTCAACCTGCGATGCTGTTGGTAAAGTTTCGATTGGTGACCTCGTAACGTGTGTTATGGGAAATATGGAACAAACGACAGCAAGGATGATTTGTTTTGTTAAGCACTGTCTAAATGAATATTAGTGCTCCTCGTTTCCGTCTGTATTGAGCCGAATGCAAATTTAATAATTTAAGTCTCGTTTCGTATGGATAATTAGATAGTCCCAGGACGAGTTTTGTCGCTCTGCACTGTAAAGTTTCCAATGGCTGAATATCTTTTTTAACCAAGGATCCCATGCCGGTATAGCATATTCAACATGAGGACGGATTTACGTTGAAATCAATTCGCAGAGTATATTGGGGTCAAACAAACCTATGACTCTTCTGAGGAGACCCAAGTTGTTTTCAGCTTTGCAGGCAGCCAGTCGATATTGCATTGAGTTTCCTAAGTCTGATTGGATAATCTAACCTAAATCTTTTTCGAAGGGGACGGGTTTAATAACAGTACAACCAAGATAATATTCTTTGCTGGACTTTCTTTGAGAGACAATAGGCTGCATTTATAAGCATTCAGAGGCATTTCGTTGTCTAGGGACCAAGTGTGAATCATATCGAGATCCCGTTGCAGGTTTTGCGTGTCGTCTGCGGAGTTTATCTTGCGCCAAAGCTTTGCGTCATCAGTGAAAATGAACACCGACGACTGCAATACAGTTGGCAAATTGTTCATATATATTACAAACAAAAGCGGTCCGAGGACTGATCCTTGTGGGACACCACGGGCAACTTTAATCGACTCGGATAGTTCGTTTTTGACTCTCACGTACATCTCACGGGATATCAACCATTATTTAATCTATGTATGGAGTTTACCCTGTACTCCGTGGGTGAGTAGTTTCGACGAAAGTATTTCGTGATTCACACGATTGAAGGCTTTTGAGAAATCGATATAAATTACGTCCACGGTGTTGCCGGCATCCAGTAGCTCAGATCCAGATTTTTATCTGATATCAAGTTTGTCAGTCAAGATCGTTTTTTCCTGAATCCATGCTGTGCCTCGGAGATTAAATTAATAATCTCAAAGTGATTCCGTAAGGAATCAGCTATTATGAACTCCATTACTTTCGATAACACTGGTAATAACGCTATCAGGCGATAGTTTAAAGGATCATTTCTTTTGCCACCCTTGTAAATGGGACTAATCAATGCATTTTTCCAAGTTTCTAGTGCAAAGCTCTGCTCGAACATCATCGTGAATACGTCAGATGTCGGTATTGTCAACTCGGAAGATAGATTGTACAAAATGTTTTCGTTTGAATTGTTTATACCGGGTGAGCATGTTCTCTTCATCGTCATTAATTTTGTTTGAACAACGTAGAGGGAAACTGTGCCCCGTGAAGAATTGGCAAGCTGCAGCTGTCAGGGTTTAAAGGCTGACCATGGGTCGACACTTGTGAGATAACTGATGCGAATTGTTGTCGGAAAACATTAGCGCAATCTTTAAATAACGTCGCTATTTCATTACCAGAGGCCAGTGGCGGTATTCCCATTTTTAATCTTCCGGAAGTCGTTGACGTGTTTATACAATGCTTTGGGAATGATGATGAATTTTTCGACAAGACTGATTTGGTAATCTTTTCTGTCTTTTCGAATAAGAAAGCCACACTTATTTCGCAATAAGTTGTAAGAGCACCAATTCACCCCAGACGGATCGTATAGTATTTGGACCAGGCATTGTCAAGCCTACACATCCATTTCCGAATACTGCTTCTGAGAGGCTTATTCGGACGATGTTTGCTGGATATTATTTTCACCTTCGATGATAAGTCAATGATAATACGAAGTTGGCTGTGAAACGTTTCCCAGATTTCCTTAGCTGATTTGAGTTCAAGGAAATCCCATCGATTTGCAGTAGCAAGAGCTCGAAGCAAGTCATAGTTCACAGTTGTATACGTTCGTTGAGTATTCCCTGCTGGTTCGTATTGATAAATATAATCAAATGTCATGACAACATGATCACTTAATCCGAGTGGAGCTGTATCGGAAACAGATTCTATCATGAGTTCTTCGTTCGTAAATATGAGTTTCAGGGTAGATGAGGTTTGTTCAGATCGAAATGGCGTTGGTTGTTGTACGTGGTTGTAAAGAGGGGTGCAAGTCATCATTTCTCGAAGAAAGCTTCTAAATGAATCGTCACCTGTCATGTGTGTCGCAAGGGTCGGTACATCAAAATCACCGTGGAGGAGCGAATGTGACTATGTGAGCTTCAATGCAAAACGTATTGCATTAGAAAAAACAGTGTCAGCGGCAGATGCTGAAGAAATGGGCGATAAATCAATGCTAAGAGGCACTTGCGTCTATCATGTAGGTCAAAAGAGCAAAACAATGTATCTGGGACATCTAACTCGGGGAAGAGAAGTATAGTGCAGGTTATGATTTCATGTGAATAGAGGAGGACACCGCCACCATTTGTTGCTCGATCTTTTCTGTAAATCAATTTGTGATGGATTTCAAGTTCAGCGTCGTGTATAGGATTACACAACCAGGTTTCTGTCACTGCAATCAAATCCCGAGATGCCACGGTCACACGTGAAAACAGTTCAGTGAACTTGCTTAGAAAGCTCTGAGCATTGGTATAACAGCATGATAGAGATTTGATTTTCGTTGCAGATGAAGAGCTCATTATAATAAATTTGCTGACCCAGAATTAGTCGGCTGCTTCACGTATTTTGCCTCAGGTTCACTTGATTGACTTGGTAGCGAAGTCATCTCAGGAACAATAGTGTTCGTGTGTTTTATGTCGTACACAGCCCAAATAAAAATTTCAGGAGGTGCAAATATTCGACGTTGATACCACGACTCGAGTATTCTATCCTTCATCTCATCTCTGCGGAATGATATTTTGAGAGGACGTGGCTGATGCGTTTCTTTTTTCGGTATAAGTTGTGACGCGAATCCAATTGAAACGATCCAAGTTAACCACAGTAATTTCTCCGGTTGAGAAAATACGGTACAAATCAAAATTCGAATTATTGCAATTCCAAGTTGAGTACTGTAACCTCCATGACGTGAGTAACGCGTATTCCACCCGTTTCTTAGTTCGACATGTTCGAAACCACAATTCCGATGTTATACGGTACTGTAGTTAGCAACAATTACAACAACAATAATTATACAAACCTCAATTTTATGGGAACGTACAGCAAACAGTTGAGCCAAAATACTCCAGAATCAATTACATCAAATGCCAACAAGTTCAATGAGGACATGAGATATAAATAGAATAAAAGGAGTTACCGAAATTGCCGTCCAAAATGTCTATCGAAGACAAGACACCCGGAAGTGGTGTCCAAATACAATCCAATTACAAGTGCCCAAAATGGCCACCAAATTCAACAACAATGACCGACAATGGCATAAACAATGAATTAAAACAAACGCTTCACCCAATATGTGAACAGAAGATTTCCAATAAGACAATTACAAAAAGCAAAGTTTAAGTTCTAAATTCTGAAGAGAAAACAAACAAAACCCAAATTCAAGTCACAAAAATCGGAATAGTATAAAAGTGGAAAGTAGAAAGGAAAAAGAAGAATTTCAAAGCTACATAACACTTAACATGTCTCTTACACCTCCAATCAAATTCTTCCATGGAGTCTTATTGTGTAATCAACTTAGCTAATGTGTCTGTAACCTGCTATCCATAAAGCAAAAAGGAACAATAGAATAAATCAAGTGACTTTATTTAGTGGCAAGTCACACACGCCACGTCGCATCACCATCACTTGACACATGTTGCTTTTTATAGGAAAAAGGTTTGCTAGACTAAGATTACCACGTCCTTCGGTTCTGCCACTCTCTTTTACACGATGCTTATGTATGCTATCAAACCCGAACGAGCCTTGTGTATTGCATCCTCAAACAGCGACATTTCGCGCCATCTAAACAAGTCTAATCTACAAAATATTACTGTTTCTGGGTTTCGAAACACAAATGCTTCATCAGGTGTACAACCGAACGGCTTACGCCAATCATACAGATTGTCATGCTGACCATCTGTCGCCCCAATTAAGGCTGATTCAGTGTAATGTGAACCATGCCTACTTTTCATTTGGGCTGATTTGGTGTCAGGTGAGCCAGGCGTGCTCTCCATCTGATCCGAATTATTGTCGAGAAATTCAGCCACAAAATCTGACTGAGCTAATTAAGTGTCAGGTAACTCAGCTTCCCGAGAACATCCGACAACACACACGTCAAGATCCTTCAACTTAACATAAATAGAAACTGATCCTTGACAATCAGTCACAAAATCCGACTGAGCTAATTCAGTGTCGGGCAACGCAGCTTCCCGAGAACAACCAACAACACAAACGTCAAGATCCTTCAACGTTACATCAATAGAAACCATTTCTTGACAATCAACGAGGCTAACAGGCTTTGCTAATAAATCCTTTTGGCAACATTTGCACAACTGAACAATTTGACTCCAATCAATAAGAGCTCGACGTGACACAAAGTCTGTGAGTTGCTGAAACGTAATTTTTAATCCCTCGCAGTATACAGCGTTCTGCAGATCAGCCCATTGTTGCTGGAACGCACCGGGTAATATATACACTATATGCTCTAAAGTAGCACTGGCGTTCAAAACCGCCTGGCACTCCAATAGAGTGAGGGCAACTTGACATTTACGCATTGACAAGGCGAGATTCGCAAAGCCTTTTGATTGGCCAATCAATTGCCGGGCCTCTTACAACAACTCATCTAAAACTGAGTTAGCCACAACACAAGGTAGTCCTGATGGTTGTCTATGACTGCTGCCATGAGTTAATTTAGTGATTGCAGCATGAGCAATCGCTGAATCCTTTTTCAATTCAAGTTCCGTTTTAGAAGGTACACAGTTACAGTCAAGTCCATGTCTACCAACAGATGGATATTCTAAATCGTCCGCACCATTGTGACTATCTTTTAGGGACCTAACGGAATCACGCACTAACCTTGCTAAATGTTCAGGCATTATAGATGTACAATATTGAATTTAAAACACAAATTAAATGAACGTCACCGAGTGTTCAACAAACATCTTGTGAAAGGGATCAAGCTTTACCGTTCCAATCAGCACAGACTCACTGTGATGATAGATCAGGTTCGTTCACCGATTTTGACGACGTAGCTGAGCGTCGACCAAGTTCGAAACTGCTCCGATTGCAATGAAACAAAACGAGTATTTTCTCACGTTGACATAAATACTGCAACAGTCAAGCCAAGTTGTAACGCGAATCTAATTGAAACGATCCAAGTTGACCACAGTAATTTCTCCGGTTGAGAAAATACGGTACAAATCAAAAGTCGAATTGTTGCAATTCCAAGTTGAGTACTGTAACTTCTGTGACGTGAGTAACGCGTATTCCACCCGTTTCTTAGTTCGACGAGTTCAAAGCCACAATTCGGATATTATACGGTACTGTAGTTAGCAACATTTACAACAACAATAATTATACATACCTCAACTGTATAGGAACGTACAGCAAACAGTTGAGCCAAAATACTCCAGAATCAATTATATCAAATGCCAACAAGTTCAATGACGACCTGAGATATAAATAGAATAAAAGGAGTTACCAAAATTGCCTTCCAAAATGTCTATCGAAGACAAGACACCCAAAAGTGGTGTCAAAATACAAGCCAATTACAATTTCCTAAAATGGCCACCAAATTCAACAACAATGACCGACAATGGCATAAATAATGAATTAAAACCAAAGCTCCACCAAATATGTGAACAGAAGATTTCCAATAAGACAATTACAAAAAGCAAAGTTAAGGTACTAAATTCTGAAAAGAAAACAAACAAAACCCAAATTCAAGTCACAAAAATCGGAATTGTATAAAAGTGGAAAATAGAAAGGAAAAAGAAGAATTTCAAAGCTACATAATAATTAACATGTCTCTTCGACGCATAACATGAGTCGTTATTATGTCCTTTAAACCGACGATCTCTTGTAAAAAGTCTCCATTCACTGCAATCGTGTTGCAGACGTTTGCTGGATTCTACTTCGTTCGAAATGGGTACACCATGAACTATAAAAGCTCTGCGATTTGTAGTCCCTTTTGCTAGTTCCGGATTATTATGACGAATTTGCCGTTCATCCCACGGAACGTCCGGAAATAATTGCACAGTCGATTTGTTTACAACTAAGAGGAATGAGGTGAGCAACATACTTTCTACATCTTGGACGGACATGAACACTCCACGCAGTAACCTGAGTGTGTTCGCACGACGTGAGTTCGGAGGTTTAAACAATCGCGTCAGCGATGCTAATGAAGCAGTGATGTCTAAGCTTCTGCAAAGGTTATTCCATTATTTTCTGTCATCTGCTTCGCGTTGCTCTAGCGATGGCGAAGTTGATTCAATGAGATTACTACAAATTACCGTTAGATCTTCGATGTTTGTCTTTTAGGGAGTTTTAGTGTTTAAACTCTTCGCTCTAAGCTTACGCATATCCTTCGATAATTCAGCACTTCTATTGACTTGACTACAGGTCAGATTCGCAGACTCATCGGTCGTACCGAGTTGTTGGAAGGGACTTTGGTTGATTTCTGGATAAAACAGCGTTCCCGTAGTAGTTAGCGCTTCCCTGTAAGACTTGCGGTTAATGTGGTTAGGGACTGCGTTTAGAACAGGTTCCAGCGTTTTCTGACACGCAAATGTTTGGAAAGATTTTTACGTGTTTTCAAGCTGTTTAAGGTTCGCCTCTACAGCAAACATGCGTCTTTCCATAATTGAATCAGAGTTTTCGGACCTTGATAAGTCACTAGTTACTTTCAGTCTGCATGGATTACATATATAGCAGATGCCAGGTAATTTTTCATTAATAATTATAGTCACAGATTCAGGTGATAAATACTTTTCACAGTTCGCATGAATAGCAATTGAACACAAGTAACATTTAACTACACGCGATCATGGACTTACCAGCTTTTGACAAAGTTTGCACTTTTTACAAGCCTCGTCGTCAGGTCCGTTTAAGGTCACGTTGTCAATGATCGTTACAATTTCGCGTGAACGGGTCGATACACTGGCCGAAGCGGTCGATTATCGATCGGTGTCTCTTGGTGTAGTGCAAGAACGAGTGGATGCGATGCAGTGCAATCCAACGGACAGTAAAATGGCGTACACTTTCACGTGACGGCTGTTCTTTGAAATTTGATCTCACAGTGTTGGAATAACTGTCAGTGAATACCAAATAGCGAGATCTTTTTGATGGCATCCGAGTTGTTGCGTTATTCTGGATCAAAAGCAATGTTGCACGCGTATGTAATGTTGGGTAGAAACTTGAAAATTTTGATTTTCAAGGATTCACGTTTCTCCTACTTGAAAATAGTATATTTCGAATGATGAAGTTGAGACAAGCTTAATGGTATAAGAAATGTCTAGATCCGTTAAAAGAGTAAGCAATAAGATCCAAAAGTATAAGAGCCCAAATTTGTACGTCCACATCGTAGCCTGAAGCCTGTAATTAGTTAGTTCAGCTACTTGTTTTTTAATTCCAAAAATGGACAGTGTGGATTACTTGATGCAGAATCTATTGTAATTTGGTCGGATTTTTTTTGCTGCGAGCATCTAATGAGCCGCTGGTGCTAGTTCGTCGAATGATGCGTAAGTAATCTAACCAGCAAGCAGTTGGTAAATGTCAGTTCTGAGGTATTTAAACCACAACAGTTTGAAAATGCTCTCGTCAATCCTTTTGTAGCTCATTCATCTGGCGAAGAGGCTGAGATGGTTTTTTTATCACCAAGAGCCATTTTGGAAAAAGGGTGTCGAGATTCTTTTGCTCGGAAATACCAATTTGATCTATTAATGATTATTTGAGCGTTTCGTATAGCTTGTCCTGTGGCATAGCGTAAATAAGATCACTGACCTCTTCAGTTTCGTCGAGAGGGAGCAGGAGCACCACATGAGAATACATAATAGATTCATCGGTGATGTCATATACACGAAAAATAGCTTCAATTTGGCAGAACCAACGATGAAGAGTAGAAATATCTAAAGCCGGTAATGTGCAGGTAACAGGCTGTGATTGTTGGTTTGTAGTAACTTTGCTTATAGAGATATCGCTCATAGTGAGGTATTAATTGAGTAAAGCAAAAATAAGCCAAAAATGGAAAATACGAAGTTATCGCAAAATAAAGAATTGTGGTTTGTTGGGCTCATCAATTATGTAGTGGACCAAACATTAAGTCTGCACAACACCAAATAGAACAAAAAGTCGAATGAACTCACTAAAAGAACAAAGTAGCAAATGTTCAAAATAAAATCCAGTGAAGTCAAACGATAGCAAGATAATCCACACAGAAATGTCTGCAGTGGACCAGACAAGTAAGTATAAAAACACGCAGTACAAAAATAAGCGATCTAACTCACGAACATTTCTTTCGATCCACTTACATATAATCCGCAATCCTCCTTCGGTAATTCATTGTTGTTTTTGTGATGACTTCCATATTTCTACTCGAATTATTACGTTCCTGAGAGGAAATAGCTCAAAAGCCTAGATCGACAAAGAATGCGGGTAACGCGCACAACAGAAGTGTATTGTAATTAATGTAAGATTAACAACGACAATTTTTGAATAACAGCATTATTGATTAGTATCGATTGAATATGTTAATTGTTATTTGAACGGTCGCCACAATCCCACTAGGTACATCTCTATTTTCTTGGCTGTTGATAACGCAATGTCCGCATATGCGCTTGAGATCTTCGATGTACTGACTATTTGGTGTGAAGTCGTGTTCACGAGAGCCACTGACCATTTCTCCCGGTAATCGCAGTGTTGTGTTATAAACTAGTTCTTTTTCATTGCCGTTCGTAATCCTAACATGAAAAGTGGTAAGGAGACTGACCAATTTTGTGTATTTTCGTCAGCAATGAGGGCAGCTTCCAGTTGTCGGTGTAAGCGCTCAACTAGACCATTAGCGCAAGGATGGTAGGCTGTGGTGCGTATGTGATTGGTGCCCAGCAGTTGGTTTAACTCTCGAAAAAGTGCTGATTGGAATTGAGAACCACGGAAAGCTGCAATGACCGAAAGAACGTCGAATTTTGATATCCAAGATTCGGCAACTGTCTTTGCTTCAATGTCTTTCAAGGCCCTTGCGACAGGCCATCGCGTGAATCTGTCATCACATGTTAAGATGTAAGAATGATTACGTTAGGATGGCGGTGGTCCAACTAAATCGAGATGTATATGGCTGAATCTTTCTTCTGGTGCTGCGAAATAACCATAAGGTGAGATAGTGTGACGGTGAACTTTCGCACGTTGACAATGAATGCATTCACGCGACCAAATTGATATGTCGTGAGTCGTTTTGGGCCACACGAAACAGTAGAGATCAACTTTCTAGTAGCGCGAATACTAGGATGTGAGAGATCGTGCAGTTCGTGGAATATTTATCGACGAAGGTAAAAAAGGTCAAGGGGTGCCTGTTTTGAACTCAGAACTCAGAAAATTGTATGGTAGAAAAAGCATTAAGCTTAACAATAACCATCGGATGACAAGGTATATAGAACATATAAAATATATAAAAAAATATAAAATATCTCAAAAATCAATAGGGACATTCGCATACCGCATGGTTCGTCATAAACTCATCGAGTTTGGAAAGGAAAACCTCAACAGATTCTGATCAAGATTCAAGATTCAAGATTCAAGATTTATGGTTGAAAAAGCAATTAACTTTACAATAACCACAGGGTGGAAATATAGGTACAAATGTATTATATATATAGGTATAAATAAAATCAAAATCAATGGGACAATGATAGCTCATTAATAGTTTGGGGAAAAATTCGGATTAGCTCTCATATAATCGTCAAGTTTTGATTTGTTAGATAGCATGTAAGAGACTTGGAGGAGTCAGGAATTGGGATCTCGGTTACCATCAATGATAAAAAATTTCCGGATTTGTGGTAGCTCCCGGTCGTAAAGCTGAGCTTCTGTGATTTTTAGTGATTGGACGTCGCTGGTAATAGAATTAAGGTGACCAGAGGGATGGGGCGTCGAAGACGTTATCTTGGCCTGAGACGTGTCCGATGTCGGTGGTAAACTGTGCAATGAAGTCCAGTTGTCGAATTTCTCGAGCTAAATAGCTTTTGGTGTTTAAAAGCAGGGCGTAACAGAACGGTTTATGATCAATTAAAACCGTGAATTCTCGCCCTTCGAGAAAATGGCGAAAATGATGGATAGCATAATAGATTGCGAGCAATTCTCTGCCAAACGTAATTTAGCGAACCTGAGCTGGTTGTAGTCTCTTTGAAAAGAACATCGTGGTTCTTTGTAAGAACCCTATATAACAGTGGCATACAAATATAACTTTGTTTACCGCTTTTCCACTGTTTGAAGGCTAACTGAACCTGATCTTACTGTCGCCACCTGACGATGGCAAACAGCCTGAAACCGGTAGTGGTGTGTAAGGGATGGGGATGTTAGCACCACAATACTTCGATAATGGGTAAAGTTCTCTATTGTGGCTATATTGCAAGGTTGCACCGATCGCTTCGTTAGACGCATCCATGGATAAAAATATTTTGATATAAGGATCGGACGGTAAGTGGTTTAGCAACGTCGCCTCGCTAAAAGCATTTTAATGCGTTCAAAAACAGTTTTAGCTGAGTCCGTCATATTTAACGAGCGTTTGTTGTTGCGGAGTAAATCGGTCAATGGTTGAACTAGCTCAGCACATTGAGGAATAAATCGACGGCAGTAATTCACAAGACCAAGGAAATGACGTAGTTGTCGCAATGATTCGGGTAATGGGTATTTTCTTATGGCAGAAACCTTTTTCTCTAATGGCTTGATACCTTTAGAATCAACTTGATGTCCAAGAATTCATAGTGATTCGACGTCAAATACGCATTTATCGTGGTTTACGACTATGCCGTACTTCGACAGTTGTGAAAAGACGCGATGTGAATGTTCAGCGTGTTCAGTGGGCGATTTACAAGCGATGAGTACGTCATAATGTAAACAAAGACGAAATCGAGACTTGAGAAAACTTGACCCATGAACCGTTGAAATGTCTGTGCTGCGTTGCGCAGACTGGATGGCATTTGAACGAATTTGGAAAGTCCGAAAGGTGTGGTTATGACTGTTTTGGGCAATGGTTTTATTGGTATCTGGTTGTAAGCACGCACCAAGCTTGAAAAAGATGGTTTTTCCTTAAGTGTCAAGGTAAAGTCGTGGATGTGTGGCATGGGATACCTATCTAGAACAGTAGTCTTGTTCAGTGCTCTATTATCCCCACAAGGGCGTCATGCACCATGTTGCTTCTTTTCGACCATGTGGAGAGGGATGGCCCATTATGATTTTGATGGACGTATGATGCCCAATTCCATCATATGCTCGAACTCACGTTTAGCAATATCCAGTTTGTCTGGTGCTAACAGTCTTGGTCGACGGTACTTCGAAGAATAGCTTCTAGCTCTCAGCAACACGATGCTTCTCAGTTCGCTTTCAGTAAAAATTGATCAACAGTTGATGCTGTCGCTTTGCTTACGGATTATATCATACGTTCTCTGGATAGTAAATCGAAACCCGTACAGATGCTTTCAACGGTGTTCTGAGAAACTCTTTATTGCAAAAATTATTTAACCATGGCGTTACAACAAATATCCTTCATTGGATTGCATCTTACTTTGAAGGTTGTCTCCATTATACAGTTGTAAACGGAAAAGCGTCCCGTGAAATACCGATTCCTCGTGGTGATCTTCAGGGTGCAATTTTGTACCATTCTTATTTACCCTTTATGTTTCTGATCTTTCGTGTGACCCTTCCACACTTACTATAAAATACGCTGATGACGTTGCCGTTGCATTGAATCATAATCTTCGGATCGAGCAACATCTTTTAGAATTAGCGGTTACGAACATTGGTCAATGGTCATCCACGTTTGGTTTATCTTTGAATCCCTCGAAATGCATCAAGATTTTATTTTTCAACATGACTGGACAGCGTTACTTAGCCCTTCACGAAGAAATTCCTCGCATTTCGTTTAACTCCTCTGTGTTTGGAAGATGTTACAGCCTCAAGTATCTTGGCATAACAATATCTGACAATCTTAGCTGGACAAAACATGTAGAAAATCAATTCATAGAGGTGCGTCAAATACCATACTGCGCACTTCGCCTCCGTTCTCTCTCCATACCACTAACGGTTATTTAATTTTTTGTTTTTTCTTGCATCATTCCACACCCCCTTTTCGTTTGCCCTGTAATTTTTCCTGGCCTTTTGGAAAAAGGATTTTATGATGATCAGAAGAAGTATTAAGCTCATCTCAAGATTGAGTTGTGTTCCCGCGGATGACATTCGATACACTATTGTTGATCGTCACATTCGTGATGGAACAATTCATTTATTGGCCACGGATCACATGTCCCATGCATGTTTGCATCAGACGATTATGATCTAAGGAGCACACGCTCCGTGTGTAATGCGTCCAAGGAGACCATTCACCAGAGTGTAGGTGGTAAAGCGTGTTGCCATATATATAACTTTCATTTTGGATGTGCGAGCCAGTGCTGTTTATAAGACTCATGTACTACACGCAGGTGTGAGAAGTTGGAATCTTCAAAGTGTTTCACATTTGCTTTGTTTATGCAGCTTAGCAAGGGCAAGAATCATTAGACGCATCTATAGAGGGCTCAAGCCCCTTTGGGTATGCATTGTTCGCAAATTAATAGTAATGAATACAGTTACAGATGGCTCAAATACATTTCGATTGCTTTGTTTGCAAATCAATAGTAAACAATACATTTATAACGGCTCAGCCAATTTGGATTTAGGTTGTTCGCAAATAAATAGTAATCAAAGCATTTATTCACGGCTCCAGCACATTGGGAATTGGGTTGTACGCAAAAATAGCAATTTATACATTTCTAGACATATAAATATATAAATATTAACATTGACCTATTGCCTACCGAAATAGTCTTCATTTATTTACGCGCCGTCGTTTGAGAGGTGACTTAATTGAAACCTTTAAGATCTTGAAGGGGTTAAGTGGCGTTAGCGTGACCGACTTCTTTGCCTTAAGTCCTGAGCTGGGTACCTGGTTTGAATAATAATCAATACTAATCATTGATCCCGTATTTCAAATTCTCGTTGTTAGAGTTGCATTAATTAATACACACTGTAGTTCGCGTGAGCGTGGTTTGTTCTCACTTACGTTCTTGGGCTGCTTATTCAATTCAATATAATTCAATTCATTACAAATTGGCGTCGCGAGCAGGATGGATCAACCGACTCTTGAACCATTAAATCTTCATTCTAATCCTGGAGAAATTGAAGAGTGGGTCGAACGATTCGAGCTGTGGAGCAGCATTCGGAAGGACGTCAAGCCGGAGAATAAGTCAACATTTTTCTTGACCTACGGGGGACGTGAATTATATTCGTTACTTAAGAACCTATCCTATCCAAAGGCTCCTGCATCACTGCCGTTCCAAGATTTGAAGACACTCCTACTGAAGCATGTCATGCCGGTGAATTTCAAAGCTACCGAACGGGCAAAATTCAACACACTGGTCCGAAATCCTAATACAAGCTGCCGTGAGTTCATCCTTATTCTACAGAAACAGGCTGCTAAATGTGAATTCGGTGATCTATTAGAAGATAATTTGAGGGATCGTCTCATTGCTGGTATAAACAATGTTGACCTACAAAGAAAAATGCTGATGAAACCCGACCTGACCTACGCCGAAGCCCGTGAAATCTGCGAGCAGCGGGATGATGTGACTGCTGCGACAACCGAACAAGGTGCCGTGTTCTTTCAGAAAAGTTCACTCAGATCCAATCAGCCAAGACACCGGCACCAGGCCAACAAGACAAGTGAAAACCAAGCCCGAGACAAGACCGTAAAGCCGATAAATAAGTGCATGTCGTGTGGTGATCTTCACTTGCGGTCAACTTGTCGATTCCGCAATGCAGTGTGCCATGGATGCGGTAAGAGCGGACATATAAAGAAGGTTTGTCGGAGTAAACAATGCAACCTGACCCAACAGAATCCAGTGGTTAATCAGGAGGATGACGGTTTACCTTATGTTCTGCAACTGAGGAGTCCAGCACAACAATTCATCTACAAATCCTTGCAGTTCGATTCAAGTGAAACTGCTGAATTCATCGTCGATACCGGTAGCAGTGAATCAGTCATTCCCGCCGAAATCTTGAACCGGGTGGCCCCAGAGGCGCATGTGCAACCGACCAACGTTAAACTTCGTGGCGTTACCGGACACAATTTGCCACTGACAGGTGAAACCACCTTATTTGTAAAACAAGACAAGGAGATTTCAATTCCAGTCCGATTCCTGGTATCTAAAAGCAGTCCAGCAATCCTCGGTCTGAAAGCCCTGCGAGCCCTCAAGCATCCTGTATCGCTGAATGTTGTGCCCGTTGAGAATTCAGGAGAACAAATTCAGGCCGACTTCCTGTCCAGGCACGCAAAACTTTCTCCAGCGGAAGCATGCTGTCTCATCTCCCAATCATGTGCCGTTTCCCGTGAGCAACTACGAACGTTCACGAAGAAGTACTATTCAACAGTTATGTCAGCCATACGGAACGGTTGGCGTCCAGATGTGCGGAAGAAATACCTACGCCTTTACCAGATCCGTGATGAGCTACTGATACAACCGGACGGTGTGATTTGTCGGGGAGACCGATTGCTCATCCCGCCACCGTTGAGGAAGCCTGTCTTGGACGATCTACATAAGGGCCATATGGGCATTGAAAAAATGAAATCGTTGGCACGGCAAGAGGTTTGGTGGCCAGAAATTGATGCCGATATCAGAAGTACAGCTATGAACTGCGAGGCTTGCTTGCACAAAATCAATTCACGCCCAAGGGACTGGACACCATGGCCCGACAGTTACCTTCCCTGGCAACGAATCCATGCAGATTATTGTGGACCGTTTTTGGGAAAGTACTTCGCACTTGTGATCACCGACTCGTATTCCAAGTGGCCAGAAGTCTTTCTGACAACCACAGCAACGACGGCGTTCACAATGCAAGCTCTAAGGAAGTGTTTCAGCCGTGAAGGAATCCCACAAGTACTTATCACTGACAATGGTGCCCAATTCTGTTCCAATGAGATGAAGGAATGGCTGGATAGCATCGGGTGCCGACACTTACGAACTGCCCCGCGGCATCCATGTTCCAATGGCGCTGCAGAGAATCTTGTGAAAACTATCAAGAGTGCTATTTACTCAGCCAATCCTGGGAGCTTCCAAGCCTTGGACGTATTCATTGATAACTTTCTACTGCAATACCGTAATGCCGTTCATTGCACGACCAGAGAGAGCCCAGCCAAGTTGTTCAAATCCAGGACACTCCGAACTACCCTACACCGAATGGATTCGAGTGATGTGATTTATTTCAGAGGAAACGACTTGAGACCCGCTCATGGCATCGTCACGCGACAGATCGGAAATTCAATGATTGAGATCACTGACCTAAAGGATGCAAGTGTGCACCAACGTCACAAAAGTCAAGTACAATTCAAAAGTTCAGTAGAGGAAAACATCAATCAGGAATCGACGCATCAACCAGAACCAAGTGTGAAACCTCAGGAGCCAACTTCTCTTAGAAGGTCTGCGAGGTTGGCGAATCGGAACAACGCAACAATTTCGAGGGGGGAAGGTTGTGGTGTGGTTCCGCAAATCCTACCCACCATGATGCAAGCCGAGCCGGTTGGCTGTGATGATGGTTTGAATAATAATCAATACTAATCATTGATCCCGTATTTCAAATTCTCGTTGTTAGAGTTGCATTAATTAATACACACTGTAGTTCGCGTGAGCGTGGTTTGTTCTCACTTACGTTCTTGGGCTGCTTATTCAATTCAATATAATTCAATTCATTACAGTACCCGGGGCCATTCACTCAAACTTGCTAGGGAGCGATGTCGGCTAGACTCCAGGAAACACTTTTTCAGACTCAGGGTGGTAAATTTCTGGAACCGGCTTCCAGAAGAACTTATATCCTGCAGTACCGTGTCTAGTTTTAAGCAGGGGTTGGACCGCAACTGAAGTAAGTTGTTTCCTGAATACTCGCCTTAATTGCTTTACAAGCTTAGGTTTTTCATTTTTTAGCGTTATCCCGTAAATATACTGAGGGCTAGAGTTCGGTGTGTTTTTTAATTTTTATTATACACAATGCTACTTCAGCTAACCTCTCACCGTGCTGGTGAAGAGAAACTGCTTTTTCTTTTTCCAGCATCGGCTATAACGCGGTGCTTCCTAAGTTCAACCCGGATAATCTCTTGGCTTCGCGATCGGCGAAAATTTCAAACAGACAAAATGAATATACGTTTTGGCAGTGGTGGGTGCTTCTCTGCAGCTTTCCACCGAAAGAAATTCTGGACGCTCGATTGGCTTGTTAGCCACATACTGTCCTGTGCAAACTGAACTGAACTGAACTAAACTCTTTTTTTTCAAAATACGCGCTTCTAACTTTGAATTCATTGCATTGTAAAATAGAAAAAATGTCATCACAAACAAATGTATAAATTTATTTATAAAGAGCAATAAATATATTTTCATTTTGTTTCATTCTATATTTTCTTCGTTCAAGTGGTTGTGTTTTGTTGCGTTAGCAACGGTTGATACAACGCCTCGCCGCCATAGTGAGCGCCATAGTCACCGTAGCTGTTGGCGACTGTTTCCTGTTAATAAGGTGGGTATTTTAGTTTGTGAATAATCACATGTTTATGATGCATCGAATAATGCGGTGCATTTTAATCTGTACCATTGAATGTATGTTACAGCTAATAATTGGATTTTAATTTTTCGCTGTTGTCTCATTTACTTTCTAGATGTTTGTTGCAGTCTCACAATAACCAGTTATACTTGTTGGAATCAAATCTCATTTCTTTGTTTTTGAGATGGAATTTTTCGTTGAAATCTAGATATTTCTGGTTTTTGCCAATATTTCTTCAAAGATTACAGATTTCGGAGAAATTAACACGCACATTACAACAATATATGGTGATAGTCTGTCTATACTGTTAGATATAATTAGCTATATGTTCGAGATTTTTTTATGTACATTTAGAGCATATTCATTTATTTTATTTTCACAAATTGTTTTCATTTCCATTAGTATGCAGTCAGCCGTATGTATGTTACAGCTAATAATTGGATTTTAATTTTTCGCTGTTGTCTCATTTACTTTCTAGATGTTTGTTGCAGTCTCAATAACCAGTTATACTTGTTGGAATCAAATCTCATTTCTTTGTTTTTGAGATGGAATTTTTCGTTGAAATCTAGATATTTCTGGTTTTTGCCAATATTTCTTCAAAGATTACAGATTTTGGAGAAATTAACACGCACATTACAACAATATATGGTGATAGTCTGTCTATACTGTTAGATATAATTAGCTATATGTTCGAGATTTTTTTATGTACATTTAGAGCATATTCATTTATTTTATTTTCACAAATTGTTTTCATTTCCATTAGTATGCAGTCAGCCGCTGGTCCTGTTCCAATGGTTGTACAAGTTTCCCCAAAAAACAGCGGCTCCGCTCAAACGATTGTGCATCAAAATGGTCAGCATATCATTGTTGGAAAAATCGGTAATGTTTGTTGTCCTAATGTTAATGTCTTTACAGCAACCCTCAATAGACCCAATACTTCAACTGCAGAGTTGGCATCCCTACAAACAGCTCATTCAACCAACAGCCAGGGTGTATATCCCGCCCATTACGTAGAAACTATCGCCGATCAAAATGTTTATTCCGCAAATGGGGATAATGGTTCAGTGTACGTTTTTTCGCTTACATTGAACCTTTCATTATATTTGACGTTATTCCTTCATATTTAGACATCACCCTCTGTCCTAAACCAATGCTACACGTTTTTCGTATTCACGGATTTTTCAAATTAGTCTCGTACTCAGAATGAGCGAAAATCCGTTTACGTTGCTTTACAATGTACGCTGGCTGATCGATTCCGTACTGCCTTTTTAGCCGTTTGTTATAATATACAAGTTACGAACGCGGGTTCACGTGTTATCAATATAAATAATGCTGAACAGTTAATTTTCAGATATATTGCTACTTCTATTTGGTGTATCATTCTGAATTGAGACTACACTATCAGGTTTTGCGTGTTTGCTCAAAATATCAAGCCCGAAGCCAGACAAAATACCGAACACTCATAGACTGCACGTAGGCTAAGATGTACGTGTGTATGTATGCGCGAAATCGAATAACTGATCCAGGCAAAATTCTGCATGACCAGAGGTTGCGCGTGCGCTAAGATACTGTTAAGTTACCGAGGCCTATATAGATGTAATAGAAAATGAGTAAACGGCATTAATACTCCAGCGTGCTTCTGCTTGCAGCTCAGTACGATATTAGCCGTGCAGTACAGGTGATTGCACATTCATGCAGCGTATTCTCTTATTCTGCTCATTACCGGTGACAATGAATTCAACACCACGTTTCACGGTTCTCAAGTATTGAACATACACTGAACCTGATCTTACTGGCTCCACCTGACAACGGCAAACAGCCAAAAACCGGTAGTGGTGTGTAAGGGATGGGGATGCGAGCACCACAATACATGTGTAGCGTTTTTAACACTGAATCTGTATTTTGGCTTTAAGTTTATCCTATTTTTGAGAGTCCGCTCTATATGTTATGCGTTTTTAACGTTGATTTGCATATTAGTATTCTGTAGAATACCTGCCTTTCCAAATCTTATTTTTATTGTTCAGAACGGATATGTCACCTCTGTGAACAGGTTCTTCTTGTCCGAATATAATTGAACCCAGAAAATTTTCTGCTTTCTTGGAACCGTTCATGTCGTGCTTGGTCCATGCTAATCTTTGATGTAGTTGTAGTCACACATTCCTAACTTTATTTTTCAGTGGCTTGCCTTTAAAGAAACTGTTCTCTACGATCAGCAAGTCTGTTTCTGGGTAAAGATAATTTTACCGTCTGTGCGATTGTTTGCCTAGCTTAACTTGATTGCTTTTTCCACCGGTTTCTCAGATTTCCTCATCCGTTTGCGGTGTTTTATTTATTATTTCTAACAATTCTAACCGCAGTTTAGCTTTCGTTTTTTGACATGCCGTTTTATTAATGCATGTGGATGCCGCTCATTCTCTGTCTGACTTTGCTCGGTTTACATTGTGCCTGCAATTGAACAACGCATGGATGTCTGTTCATTATTCGCTTTGGTCGAAAAGTTGTGTGCTATAGATTTTTTGAGGAATTATTCTATTGTCTGTGAATTAATATGTAGGTTTTCGTTTCTTTTCCAGATCATATCAAGGTTACACACCTATATTGTATGCTCCAGTTTCCGGTGGGCAAACCTACTATCAAGCGGCTTCTGGACAGGTGGGCTTGTCGTTTGTATCAAGATAGTTGTACAAGTATAATCGTTTTTCGTGCCTTTTATGTTTCCACTATGAATTCTAATCTTCTGTGTGTCCATATAAGAATTAGTACTGACGTATCATTATGGAGTTGTCGAATTTAAACTAGCTAGCGATAATAGTTGGTTTTGTCGGGGTTCCATATGTTTATATAGACACCCATGCTATTTGAGCACTAGTTATTTTAACACGTATTAGATACATGCCTGTAGATTGTGTACTTTGATATGTTTGTTTAGTGTGCAATCACAAGTCGGGAGTTGTGCGAAGTGCTCTACAGCTCAATAGACTGCATGTGCACCGAAACAATTGTTAGTTTTCCCATGCCTTGACAGAAAGAATGGGATATTGGTAGGGAGTCTGCAGGGTGTTGATGGTTGCAGCTCATTGCTGGTATCCATCAATTTAAGCCTTCCATTATGCAAAGTTTATTTTCATTCTGTCTGCTACACAATGTGAATCCGCTTGTGATGTCTTATTAAATCACAAGCGCTGGGTTAGTATGATGTGCCACGCTGTCATAGATTGCACATTGGCGATCAGGTTTCCTCGGTCTAAACAGATATAATTAA
>JACCGJ010012057.1:0-40304 GCA_013407085.1 Atriophallophorus winterbourni
GCAGGTACGTTCCGTCGATCCTGAATATTTAATCTGACGATTTATTAAATCGCGTTTTCTTTTGTATATATCTTAATTTTCTAAGTAATCCTCTGTTCGCTGGTCTCTGATAACTCTTCTATTACTTCTAATTCAGACTGCTTACCATTTATGTTACTTTTAATTCCAGGTAGTTGTAAACGATCCCGAACAATTGGAGGCTATTCGGAAGCGTGAATCGGACATAACAAAGGAACGCATACAGAAAATTTTAGCAACCGGAGCAAATGTCATTCTAACCACAGGGGGCATTGATGATCTCTGTATGAAATATTTTGTAGAAGCTAATGCAATGGCTGTTCGTCGATGTAAAAAAGTTGACTTGAAAACCATGGCTAAGGCGACAGGCGGCCAACTTCTTGTTAGCCTGTCGGATATGGATGGCGAAGAAACGTTCGATGCTCAAAAGCTTGGACAGGTATGTCCACATTTTTAGACTTAAATACCCAGCACCAAATTTGTTCTTTTCTCTGTACTCATAAATTATCATGTTGTACACTAACACGCGTCGTATACCGACGCCGACACCCCATTGCTCTCACCATAGTTTCATCTTTCATGAAACTTGCAATAACTAACTAATCACACCGTTCCCCTATAACAGCATTGTGGTGTGTGCAGTTAATACTCGCTTCTATACTTTACGGTCTTACTGCTTTAAATGATTATATAAATTTCAGTCCCTGTAGTAACAAATAGTTACCTTACATTAGTTCTTGCGTTTGATAACATGACCAATCACTTTTCGTAGTTTCACGGTTTATTTATTAAGTCAGTTGCACGTGACTTGTATATAAATATTTGCCGCTGTTTTATTTCTCAAGGCTGCAGAGATTTCACAGGAAAGAATATGTGACGATGAATTAATCATTCTCAAAGGTCCAAAGGTGCACCCAGCGGCCAGCATTATTCTTCGGGGTGCTAATGACTTTTATGTCGACGAGATGGAACGCTCAATACACGATGCCATTCTGGTAGGTTATCTTAGATACGCTTTTCAATTTTTGAATCCGAACAGTTTTTAAACTCTTTCATCTTTTAATGCAAGGTTGTCAAGCGCGTTTTAGAAAGCAAAGAAATCGTTCCCGGTGCTGGTGCTTGTGAAGCAGCTGTTTCTATATTTTTGGAGAATTTCGCAGTCACTCTTAGTTCTAGAGAGCAGTTGGCGATAGCTGAATTCGCTCATGCCTTGTTATCCATACCGAAGCAATTGGCCGTGAATGCTGGCCTTGACTCTACTGAGCTAGTAGCACGATTGCGGTCATGCCACAATTCCAGCCAATCCAAAACAGAGCATGCAAATTACAAATGGTGAGTACCGTATGCATTTACTCGCCTTTCCTTCTTAATACACGGATGTCCAATATCTCAGTATTCCGCAGTTAACATTGTTCTAAATTGATTTGCCATCCGTATTCAGTTGCATACGGAAATACATCGGAGTCTCACTGTCACTGTTACCTTTTATATTTGTATAGGCATGTGAACCTTGACACTGTTTCAGCCCACTTGCAGTCTGTGACTTTGCGGACCCTGGTCTGACTCCATGTTTGCGATTCCATGCATTCATATATTACCAATGGTTCGGCTACTGTTCGTTTAACGTTCTTTGTATTCAATGTATTTTAACTGTAAGTAATCGTGCCGATCATATCGTCCCCTTTACATTCCAGGGACAGTGACGCGCCATCGTATGGCGACGGCAGACCAAACTGGCTTTTTTCATGTTTTTAATGATGTACATATGAAAAACGTTTGACTTTCGATCAGTTTACTTACCTGAACAATCTAAACAGACCTTCAACTAGCCCTTTGAATTTAATATACTCCCCATCTGCCGATTCTCGCATCGACTGAAAATTAGGCATTTCTAATTTGTGAGGTCTGTTGCTCAACTTCCGTCTTCCTGACTAACGCTGTCACGATTGCTCTACATTAAAATCTGTCATCGTCAAATCTGTGCGGGATCTCTGAATAAAAAGATTGTTATACTTATCACGTGGGAGTAATTCGAAATGTTTTAACAAATGACACACGAAGCTATTGTTTTACTTTTTTACTGCTTCAATTGTAATTCGCATGCGTCAACGGGGTGCTGGTAACACCGCCTATTTTGCTTTCGCTTTATAACTGTATTTTCATCTATTTAACCGCCGTTGAAAGTGCACTGGGGATTATCTCCGTTCTAGAAAACACTTTATTCTCACTTGAGTTACATCTCTGGACGCCAGCAAACTAATTTTAGTTTAGCCCGCTGCAGTCTATTACTATGCGAGACTGCCTCGCTTTATGATTTTAATTTCAAACATAAATTTGTTAACGACCCGTCTGGTTCTAAGTATTCTAACAGCATTATCTGCGAATAGTCTTTAAACCTCGTGTTTTCAGCCGACTCTCTCTTCTAATCGCTATCCATTGACATTTCCAGGTTTGGGCTCGATCTGGAAAATCAGCGTGTCGAAGATTGTCACAACTTGGGTGTCTTTGAGCCGATGGTATCAAAGATCAAGAGTTTGAAGTTTGCAACAGAAGCTGCTATTACGATACTGCGTATCGATGATCTGATAAAGCTACGCGAAGAAAAAGAATCGAAACATCATGACGAAGAGGACTATTAATTGCTCGCGTTTTGTTAAATTTGTTGTGGCCTGAATAAATCGTCTTTGCATTGTGCTGTGACCATCTTTTTCACATGAATAAATGGTTTTAATTTAAACGCTTATCGTTCATTAAATGGATTTTCAATAGTAAATCCTGGCTTTCGATAAGTGACTGGTCTATCCTTTTACACGGATCAGGACAGCAAGTATTAACTCGCACCAAAATTAACTTAGATTTCAAGCAAATACTTTTTCGCAAATTCATTGAAAGTATCGTTGAAATCCAGAGCCCTGTGTATTCTACTATCTGTTCGCTTTCCGTTCTCGTTTTTCCAAAGTAGCTAGCTGCAGTGATGTCACATCGTATCGGTCACGCTGAAGTTTATGCAGCACCCTGCCTATTAACATCATGGAGAATTGAACCGGTAGCGAGTACCATCAATTGTCACGATAAAATTCTAAATAGACCGGAAATGATGGGGCCCAAAAAGATTCTGGATGCGTGCACCATGAATCAAAGACGCATTTCAGCAGGTTCTTCGAACGAGTAGGACGACATCGGCAAGATACGACCCTTGTGTCTCTCATTGTCTTGTCGCAACTGCACTTGACAAAAGACAAGAATAATCAAACTTTAAGATGTCCATAACAAAACCGCATTTTCATTTTGTTAAATTATTTTAAGAATAAGAAGCTACTGCGAACTCTGATCTCCGGAGTGGTCACCTCACCATTGCTAGTTTAGCTGTCAGAGCATACATTTCCTTAATAAAAGTCAAATTCTGACCACTCTTTTGACACTATTTCGAATTAGACACGCGAACTTGAAATACGCTGATTTTCCATTCGCAATACACATCTTGTTTTTCGATATCTATGTCGCTACCGAGGAAACCAGTACAGGGAGTTACGGCGGTGCGGATGCAACGATTATCGAAGCCCGCGGTCATCTGAATTCTATCAGAATCTAGGTTTCACATCCCTAAAAGACCCCGCTAATGGATGTTCTTGAGCTTGACACCTCACGAGTCTTTGAAGGCGCAAAGCGAATTTCGACAGATGGGAAGGTTAAATCTAATCGGTTCAAATTAGTCTGGGCATCCCTATAATATATTTGCACAATCTGATACAGATATGGTGCATCCCTATAAGAATTGAAACTGATCACTACGTCGTCACGGATGTGAAATCGTGCAGTAATTCTGTGCTGTGCGGGTAACATCGTGTTAAATCGATTGGCCACCGGTAGTGAGCTGCATGCTGAACGACACTAGAGTCTACCATTTCTATTTCTTTTGTCATCTGTCTAGGCCTGGGCAACGTGACAGTATCTCAGCCCACGTGCAGTCTTTGATTGTGCGGCACTTTGCCTCGATCAGGCTTGTGCTTTCACACATCACTACGTCGCCAACATAATCGCAATCAAGCATCTTATCAGTGTTCATATTTCACTGCTAATGACCTAAAAACACTAAACGACTTTCGCCTTAAACCGGCCACCAGTATTTAATGCACAGTCGCGTCAAAAGCACTACCTTGAGTGGTGTTCAAAAGATCAACTTCAAAGTAGGTTCGAAACCTACGCTTTAGGACTGCAAACCGAAGTGGCTACAATTTTGAAAGATTTTTTCGCATGCGGTGCAAGTAATAAAAACAAGCTTCTCTTATTTATGCAGTCGCATATTTCGCTTCCTTTTTACGCGGTTGTTTATCTGCTTTACCTGAATCATGTTGTTTAGAACTTCGATAGAAATAACTAATTTTTCCGTTGCAGATACTCATGGTGAAGGAGTGGACTGCGTTAGAAAGATTAATGACTCGATACTTTCCCGAAGAACATAAACCCACGATGGGTTCTAGCATCATCGAAATCTGCCTGCCGTTCTCGTGTCAGTGCTCAACGTTTCTGTACGAAACGCTGGCAAACTTGATACTTCCCACCAATTTACACGGGTGCGATACACACTGTGTCCTACTCGATTGCGGTGGTGAATTCACTCCGCTAAAATTATTCCGGCATTTGCAAAAACGGACGAATCGCGAAGTTTCCGACAATGATATCCCAGAGGTGGGATTCAATCGTTCATATAGCCATTGCTTAGATTCTTTCCCGGCTACACGTGATAGAATTACATTCAAATAGAGAACTCACACTCAGTTTATATGCGCTTCGTCAAACTTTGGAGCAATATTCCGTGCGGATCGTTTTTCTACACAACATAAATGCATTCGTGGATATGGAAAAAATTACCTGCAAGATTGCGAAAATTTCTAGCGTGGAACAGTCTATATGGTTTGGCCTATTGAAACGCTTAATACACGGCTATGGGCTCCTTTGTTTCGCGACAAAGCGGTCCCACATTTGCTCAGCCGATGAAACATCCGGTTCTTTCCTTTACGCGGAATCAATGACTTCCACGTGGGCAAAACACGTCACTCATAAAATTGAATTTGTTGACTGCAGTACCAAATTCAAATCCTATTATCGCTCTGGTTCGTCTCTTTTACCGTGCAGTCACGAATGATTTTATGTATTTTTAAAATAAAAACCGTTACAATAAATTGTAGTGCTCTGTTACAGTTACGCTTGTGATTGAAAAAGTCATATGGAAAAATTAGAACATCGTTTATTTACAAGTATACTTTATCAGTGCGCCAATCCATATGGATTCAATGAATAATTGACTTGAGGGGTTCTAGGTACGCGAGGTGAACGCTGGGTGTATTCGGCTTCTCGTAGGTAGTTTCCCCCAGCCTGAAACAAATGGATTGCAATGAAAAATTCAGGATTGCTACATTCTTGGGTGATGAAAAAGAATGATCGAAAAAACTAAAAGAACTTAATTCACTAACGATTTTGTCGTTTGTGCCCACCAAGGGTATGGTATGAAAGCACAAGCCTAATCCAGGCCAAGTGCCGTACAGTCAGAGACTGCACGTGGGCTAAGATACTGTCAGGCTGCCCAGGCCTAGACAGATATGAGGGGGGAATAGAAATGGTAGTGAGACTCTAGCGTGTTTCAGCATGTAGCTCACTACCGTTGGCCAATCAATTTAGCACGACGTTAGCCACATAGCACAGAAATGCTGCACGATTGCACATCCGTGCCCACCAAGCACGTGGTGGAAGATTGTATGACAAGAGGAATAGGTACAACAAACAAATTCTTAGAGAAAATTGTGAAACTAATTCTAGGATAATTGTACGGAAAGGCAGTTGAGTCCTTTAGAATGATCTTGTGTTCACGTACTGGCTCGCTAAATTTATGAAGAAGAAGAGAATGACTTTATTCGTGTACACGAATTTTCAGCAATACATTAATTTCTCCACAAAATACAAATATGCTAAAATTATAAAATGCAGCACAATGAAATGATACTAGAGCTAATCAAGTGTCAGGTTACCATAGGCTAGACAAATGTGAGGCATTAGAAAAATAAAAATTGGAGAATAACTGGAACATCTCAGCGTCATTTAAAAAATTGTCAAGCGCTTCTTTAACTCCATAACAGCTTTCGACTGATCAACCATGTATCGAGCCAAGTATGGAACAAAAGAGTTTCTAAATTTGTTAGTTCTCGAATAGGGAATAACATGGTAACTTCGGGTGGAGGAAAAAGATTCACAAGAAGCAAGGCTTTTCTTCAGTGGATGTGAACAATCAGAAGAAATAGCTGCGATGAACCTGTTGCATTCACGAAAGTGACGGTCAACAATAGTGTCTCGAATGTCATCAGCGGGAACAACTCAATCTTGAGATGAGCTTAATACTTCTTCTGATCATCATAAAATCCTTTTCCAAAAGGCCAGGAAAAATTACGGGGGAAGCGTAAAGGAGATGTGGAATGATGCAAGAAAAAACAAAAAGTTGAATAACTTTTAGTGATATGGAGAGAGAACGGAGGCGAAGTGCATAGAATGACATTTGGCGCACCTTTATGAATTGATTTGTTACATGTTTGGTCCAGCTAAGATTGTCAGATATTGTTATGTCAAGATACTTGAAGCTGTAACATCTTTCGAACACAGAGCCGTTAAACGAAACGCGAGGAATCTCATCATGAAGGGCTAGATAACGCTGTCCAGTCATGTTGGAAAATACCATATCGTTGCATTTTGAGGGATTCAAAGATAATCCAAACGTGGATGACCATTGACCAATGTTCGTAACCACTGATTCTAAAACATGTTGCTCGATCCGAAGATTATAATTCAATGCAACGGCAACGTCATTAGCGTATTTAATAGTAAGTGTAGAAGGGTCACAAGGAAGATCAGAAATGTAAAGGGAAAATAAAAATGGGGACAGTATTGCACCCTGAAGGACACCACGCGGAATAGGTATTTCACGGGAGGCTTTTCCGTTCACAACTGTATATTGGAGACGACCCTCGAGATTGATGTACAGCTTAGTGGTTGAGAAGTGTTTCATACTAAGCAAACATAATAAATTACTCGAGAGAGCCAAAAATGTTATTCACTTAGGCATCAGTGAAACATACCACGTCGTTATAATGTTCTTTGAACCATGTGATCATGCGATCCAAATTGGGAAATATCATTCGGCGAAAGCGGAATCCTTCGGGACGAACACTGAACAATTCGAAATGAGGTGTTTTGTTGGGCATATACGCCAGCAGGAAGTAGCCTGGACGCTCTCTCGTTGAGCTGAGGAAATAGGGTATGCGATCGGGGTTGTTCATTTTTTCTTGTTGAAGCAGACCGGCAAGTATACTACGATCACCGCCCTGTAAAGATATAACAAAATACATTCAAGGCACGGTCACAGTAATCAGTAATTTCGGTGTTTACTATAGTTTCAATGCACTGGCAAGAATGAAAAGAACTGTTTTGCACAAGTATAAGGTGTCATTCTGTTCTGCATAGCTTTAAAAGGAACACAGCAAACAAGATTAATGTTTAGGTGAACTAAACGCGACTCGTTTTCTTATTACGTGCCTACCTACCTACCTTTCCTGTTTAATGTTGCTTGACGCATTGTCTGGCTCCGGACCTGTGCTCCACGACGATGATGAAGAAGGCAGCTCAGTCATGGGAGTGGATCTTATACGGTTACTTGTCAGTATTACAACCGGATAATATAGATAAAAGAAAGCTTGATTGTAAGAAAACAATATTAGCAGCAATTATTATCACCACACAACAGGATTGTCACGATCGCAGTGGTACTTTCCAAGAGGCTTATGTGCGAGCAGCAAATATTATGCACCGCAGTTTACTAGTGGTATGTAAATTCGAAAAATCCGTTTTCGACTTCAATACCAAGCTATGAAAGCTCGAAGCACCTACCAAAAAAGTCAGGTCTGGTTTATGATATAGTCAGTGGGGGTGAAAGAAACTTCAAATTTTGATTTACCGAAAAAGTGGAAGGTGGAAGAAACTATTGAGCTAGAAGCAAACGGCTGCTTAAGTTTTTTTCAGATAGCTCTGCTAACATGGCGAGTGTTAACCACAAAATCAGTCGTGTTGTGTGACGAAAAAGCGTACAAAAATAGTTAATGTAAAATTCGAAGTATTTTATACCTTGGGAAGCGCCTCAAAATGACTTAACGTAAGCTGCGAAATTATATACAATGAAGAAAAAAGTTTTTCGATACACGCAAGCACTCGGTCAGACGAACAACGCTGCAGTACAGAGTGAATCGAAAGACTTCATCAAACCATTGCACAATGACTCGCAGGCAGGTTGAGCATGACACTTCCAATTTCACTCACATGAGAATCTCGGTAATAACGATAGGCCATTATATCTCGCACGAGAGAAGCCATAGGTTGAACGTGACGTGCGACGATTTCGTCCAGATCTTCAAATTGCTCGTCGTCGATAATCAACGATCTGCCCAGTGAGAAGTTGTTGATTTTATCTCTTTCGAGAACATCAATATGCTGCATTATACCATCGTCAACCTTCCAACTGACGGTGAGATGATCCGTGCCCTGTCCAAGATAAATGATGATCGTACACAATCAATAGGCAAGTATTTAAATATGATTTGAGATAGCTGATTAAACTGACTTCAATGACATTCAAACGTAGTTCTGTCGTTCGCGAAATATCTTACTTTTCTAATAAATGGGTTAAAATCTTAACTTTAAGGTATTTCTATAAGAGAGGGTACCACTATTCGGACGTTGTTTATCATCCCATAAATAATTTATGGATTTCTTTTGTCGCCAAAATCAGGCCGTAGATTCCAAGTGGTAAACTCCACAAGCAAACCGTTTTGCTGATGTCAGGCTGCATATTCGTCGTTTGAGTGTCAATGATATGTGCCTAAATCTAGTTTTCATCTTTGAAGGCACATGCAGCATGGCAAGTACTCCCATTTACCGGTGTCCATAAAAGTATATCGTCGTGATTGTTAGGCAGTGAAACATCTGTATATGATTATTAATACTTAAAAAATCTTTAGCAAGTGCAATAAAAAGCTGGATCTAACTCGATGGATACATGTTCGTGAGGAAAAACTTGTTAAAGATTTGCTGAACTGTGTCATGTAAATAAAGTAAAATTCCTACATTGGTTTTGCAAAATTAATGAAAGGGAAAACTATAATTACTTTGCGACTTGGGCGAATAACAATAGCACCCGTCTCCATTTTCGGTTCCATCGATGCCAGTTGATCATAACTGATATTCTTGAAGTACGGATGGAAAATTATGCGAGAAAGATAAGGGGATACATTTTCCCTCGCTTTGTTTTTCTCTGCTTCTTCCGCGGCTAAATCACGTTCTTCCGCTTCATAATCATAAAACGCGTCGGGACGAGGGCGCCACAAATGCCGTTCATCCTAACAAACAAGATAAACATACCGTTTGGTCAAACCAAAAGTGTGTACACATGTAAGCATGTGTGATTTTATTAAAGTGGGTATGTATGCATTCGTATAAAAAAGTGCTCTTAAGTAGTGTTGTGTGGACCAATGAAGGCCAAAATGCTGGAATACTGGCGTGTTCCAGAATGATAGTAAAATAAAGGAGACACTTACCCGTAGATCGGAATCTTTGCAAGTCAACTCAACATTGAACTTGGTGATGTCAATCTTCATCACACGACAGCGCAATAAAGTACCGGGATATGCGCGCTCGAAAAGTTTATCTGCTGGCGGGTCCGTACTCCTCAGCGGTATGAAACCTGCAATTCCATTGTCTAGTCCGACGCGCAACCCTACCGGTTGACCAGGACATTCATTATTATCGAAATGACTCCAAACCTGAAATTTATGGGTTCAAGTTAATAGGACCAAAAGATAGCATATGTATTTTAAAGTTTGGAATACGCAGGACAAATTCCATGGATAATGCGTGTAGAAGATATCACGAAAGCATAAAGGACTTGCGTATCTCTCGTTTGGAAAAAAGTCTCACCCTAAGTGAACTAATAGCCAGCTCGATACTAACGTTGAAAAAACAAAACAAAATCAGTACGAATTACGCCTCAAAGTAGTTGCAAAAATAAACCTAACATCAATGTGATAAAAAGCTTATTTGCATGTGTTTCCACCACACACACGACCGGTTTCGTGCTGTTCATGGTTATGGGTTTAACCTCATTATACATGTGTTTAGACACATGTGATTGAACAGGTTGGTCGTACCAGCCTTATCCCACACTGGCATGCACTGATGTGCAATCGTGCAGTATTTCTGTGCTGCGCGGCAAACATCGTGCTAAATTGATTGGCCACCGGTAGTGAGCTACATGCTGAAACACACTGGAGTCTCACTACCATTACTATTTCCCTTCTATTCTTTTGTCATATCTGTCTAGGCCTGGGCAACCTGACAGTATCTCAGCTCACGTGCAGCCTCTGACTGTGCGGCACTTTGCCTGGATCAGGCTTGTGCTTTCATTCATACATACATAGCACCCACCACTGCGCTGTACACTCGGCCTTTAGTATGAAGTGAAATAACGCGTCAACGCCACAATTTACAAAGGTTAGCAAACGCTGCGTTGTATACGTTGTGAGATCTCGTCCTCGACACAACCGCCAACAGTGATTCAACTACCAAGGTAAACAAAGCTGTCGACCAATTCAAGAAAGACATCGCACACAGTTAGATTTGGAATAGAGCCGTTCAAGTCCTGGGTAAGTGTTTTACACTTGTTAGACGCAAAGCACATGCCATACCTTAAAGCTTTAATTGCCAGGCGATTTAGGGCTTGTTGCATTATATGAGGGTCATCTATCAGAATTGCGATGTCATCCGCATACTTTAGATCGGTAGCTCTCTCACCAGGTAAAAGTTCAACACCCGCGCCCACCAGACCAGCTAAAGCTTAATTTAGGACATCGTCGATCGCGAAGTTAAAAAGGAACGGCGAGATAGGGCCGCCCTGCCGCAGCCCGCTGGAGATATTGAACGAAAACGACAATTGTCCGTACGCTCGAACCCTGCCCGAGGTTTGGCAATATAATGCTTTCAAGGTCCAAACACACTTCTTGGGCACTCCATGCCTTACCAGACAGTTCCAAAGACTAGCGATCGACTGAATAGAATGCCGCTCGGATGGCAAGGAATACCACGATAGTTGGCCTACGAAATGCATGGCGTTGCTCCAGTAATTGACGGAGTGTGAAAAATTGAACTATGCACACTCGCCCGGCACGAAACGCAGTTTGCTCCTTACGGATTTGCTCTTCCGTTTGGTACTTAACCAGCGAAGCAAGATAGAGGCCAGTATTTTAGGGAGCTACTGAAATGATACTGATACCACGATTGTTTTCACAGGAATCACGCAGTCCCTTTTTGAAAATCGGAGTAATCACTGATTCTCTCCAAGGGGTCGGAACGCGCTCCTCAGACCATATGCTGGCGAACAGTACTTGAAGTTCGCAAAATAGAGCGGAAACGCCATCCTTGAACAATGACGGTATCAAGGTATCAGCAACTAATGTCATATAGCAATTAAAGCTTCGGAGTACATTGTAAATCTCTGATTGAGTGGGGGGTCCAACCGGAGCCATCGGCTGAAAAGCCTGAACCACAAAGCAGCGGGTTGAGACTGAGTTTGTGTGACCTCTATCCGTCGACATTTCTGGTATGTGTAGCTCTGCTGCCACCAAAAGGCACCACCCAGTAGAGCTCAATGGGTCACGGAGGTACATAAACCGCCACACCACGTTAAGGTCCAGCCTCAGCGCAATGGGATGGTTGGTGGACGGTGACAGACGAAGCGGCTCGTACACCATTTTCCGGAAACTTTCAGTTTAGAGCTTGATAACCACAAGTTATCAAGTAAAGGTCAAGTCTCCCAGCGAAGAATCGCACGTAAGCTGAGATACGGTTACGACAAACGGAAGGCAGATACTACGAATACCTCATATAGGAGTGAGTAAGCAGTATAAAGTTAGGTTGTTAGGGTGGAGACAGACGTAGGAAAACGATAATAGCAAAACGAACGGAGGGAATTTTCGGCAGCGTTTCAAAACAGGTGACCAATAAGGTAGTACGGGGAGAAAAATAATGTACGAGGATACACACATTAAGGAATACTCACATTATTCAAAAACTGAAAATCACCACGCCGGCAGAAAGGACATATCCACAACCCATTTGCTTCATTCTTTGTTGGGTTAGCGTTATCTAGTTGCTCAGGTCTTGGGCGCCGGGTGGCCACAGATAAGACACGACAATCGATTAAACGGCCGACGTGAAACGTCTCCGGGGTTTCGTGCGTGACCATGCTGAATATTGCTTCGGGATTAGCAGATTGATATGGCGTCCTGTAGTCACGGTAGCGGTTGTTCAGTTCTTTCCTGATGTCATAAAGTGTGATGTGCTTCGCACCGTGGCCTTGACGTTTTAATTCTTCGGCAAAGGCATCTAAATCCAGTTCCCTCAGACGAGCAGGGCTATTAAAATGATGCAGATGTACATGATTGATTGGTACGTATTCAGCTTTGGTAGAACAGCGAAAATAATAAGAATAACAGGGGCAGTACATCGATATCTCGTATAGACACCACAGGATTTAAAAATTAATAAGTGATAAATATGATGAAATTCTAACAACTTACTAAATATACAATCACAAATCTGAACTGGTTAGGAATATTCTACATTCACGTTGTTACATACATGTCGTCATCACCATCGCCAGACAAAGTGCCAAGCAATATGAAGCAGGAAAAGCAGATAAGCAAGCGCGTGAAAAGGGAAAGCAGGCAAGCGGAATATGCAAAAGCATGGAGGAGATGGATGGAACACTTTTCTGTTCACTACTAGCAACAATTTCACTGTGTTGTCGATAAACCTATGCAAACCGGAAGTCAGTACAACGTTTCCTAATATATCTAAAGCTTGATGTGATAGTGGCAAACTGCCGTATTTCCTGGAGCTGATTGCAAAATTAGGTAAACGTCAATCTGTGTGTATTAGCATGTACCGATGTACAATAAAATACAACATTATTAAAATACCTTTGTATAATTTCTTCCAATGGAATTGTCGGATCGCATTCTTCGCTATCCTCGTACTCCAAAGCATCGACAGCCATTTTCTTTGCCAGATCGTAACTTTCAGGATGAACCCGGGTTGAATCCAAAATTTCAATATCATCGGCATCCAGATCGCGAACAGCGGAAGTATCAATTTTGATGAAGCCAGCGCAATTTATCACCACACGAGGACCAAGTTCTATCACTGTGACTAATTGCATGCGGTTGGTGAGGAGCGCTTTCTTGTGCTTCAGTATCTAAGAATGGTAATCGTAAAATATTTAACATGCTACTATGTGTGCAGGAGCATGTAGTACACAGACTTATCGTACAGCTCAAACAATGTTATAGTGCAATATTTCTGTTGGGTTATATTGTGGGTACATTAATTGCCATTGGTAACGATAAGCAACCGAGAACCAGTACCATCCGTGTTCGACTGGGAATCACTCTGTGATTCTTGATTTCAACATCGTGGTTCATCGTATTCTCTATTCAACAGTGGTATTCAAGTATAACTTTGTTTACCACTTTATCCCTGTTTCGAGGCAACCATGCTGAACAGAAGCATGGCAAAGAAGAATACATTTTTCGAATAACCTCGGTGAGATCTTAACAACACCTTAACAACTAAGAGGGTTTATATAAATTTACCTCAAACAGCAAGAGGATGTCAGTCCGAAGTGAATCGACAAACTCATATCATAATCTTCTCTCTAGCAACAACAACAACAGCGCAAATGCAGAAAAAACGACACTCAAGTTCAACAAGCTATGCAGACTTGGATATAAAATGCACTCGACTAGAGAACTTTGTCACAGTTCATTGCTGTTGGCAAGCGTCCAATGCTAAAGGGACAGGCGAAAATCAATGTACAAGAAAAAAGCGAAACGAAGCTGAAAGTGTAACTAGGAAGTGCATCGGACCAGAACAACTAAAATTATGTAAAACATCCTTACTTTTAGCATATGTAGCGCTTTTCTGGGCCCTAAGCCAGAAACAAACTGCAGTACACCAGACGTATGCGGGTGGGAGATGCAACGATTGACGTCAACACCAACTTCATTGGCGCGATTGATAAATTCGATTTCGAGAGTCTGCAACAGTTTTTCACGCGGAAGTAGATCTTGTAAAGGATGCCAACGAATACCAAGAATCTCATTTTCTGAGTTCATCAATTGAGCGAATTCCGCTAACGGATCTTGTAATCTGCGTCCAAGAGATATCGCTTGGCGCAATAGCGGAGAGTAAGACGATGGCATATCTGCAGACGCTCGAATAGATTGTGAAAAGACAATTGAAAGTTCCGTCTCCATCAATTCAACGTGTATACCAGGTAGGCGCCGTTCGGAAGCTAATTCATCAACTAGACGCTGGATGTCTTCTTGCAGGTAAAGTGCACGTCGACAATCACACCCAATGACGATGACTTGAGGGCGATTGTTTACCATGAAATCCGAAAGTCGCTGCAGATCCTTTTCCTAATTACAAAATCAAGGAAAGAACAGGTAGTAAACTTGAAGGAATAAACGGCAAAAAGCGTATTCGCACAAAACATATACGGACACAATATTCATACAAGGCGATATGCGCTATGATAATGGTGTACATCCAAGGAATGGTGTCTACAGATAGGCTACGATATAATGAAAATCTTTATCATTTATCTGTATAACGAAATTACTTGGGGTAAGGATAATTATTCACAGCATATCTACATATATAAAAATATACCTTCAGTTTTTTTAAGTCTTCGGATGCCCGACTTGATTGCATCAAACCATGAAGATGTAAAAAATCAACAACTTCTCCGTTTGAATCGAGATGAACGGCGGACACAACAGATTGCCTAGCATCATCTTCATCTTTAATTGCAATAGCGAGCACGCGTGCACACTTCGTCCACACAGAACCCGTGGACCGCAGATCAGCATCACCAACTGCACGACCACTAGATCGACCACGAGAAGGAAACGGAGAAGCGGCACCCTCAGGATCCGCTTCGTAAGATCTATGCCCATCTGGCGGGTAAGGGGCAACTTGCAAATAGTTGAAGAGCTTTTTCGCACACATCTAATTGTGAAAAAGAGTAAAAAATAAAAATTCGATTTAGGAATACATGCGCAAGCATAACGAACGCACCTGCAAAACTGCTTGTTGACTGGCTTCCAAAAGTTTGGTGCGCAGTTCGCGAATAAGAGTAGGGAAAATGAATTCTTCCGCCGCTTGTTGAAGAACTAAACCACGCTGTTCGTTCCAAGATTGAACGAGCAAACTGAATTCATCTTGGTGGAAAAAACGTTGCAGCTCATCGACGAGTGAAAGACCTTTTATCTGCTCAACTGGAACGTGAATTTCGTAATTCAGCAATTTTTCACGAGAAGCCTGTATAATGAAAAGGTTACATTGAATACGCAAAATAAATACGAGGGCAATGTGACAAAAGGAACTTACACTGTGCAAATGTAAAAACATTACAGATCCCATCATATCTGTTACTGGTTTGCCATTCAGGTATTTGATTGCAAACAGTGGATGGGTTTCATCTATTTCTTTAATACCACGTGGAGTGGGGCGAACGGTGATAACAGCCTGCAACTGGAACATCTGGCGCAGCATTCGTCTAACGTATGGCTCACGAGAAATCTGATAAGCTAGCATGTATCGTGCAGCCACTAAAGCGACGTCCGCTGTCGGGAACTGTGGGCTGAGGAAGTCACCCGCAGCATCAAGCGGCAACATGGGACATTGATCAACTTCATGTCTTAAGTACTGGTCCTGAACATTTTCCGCAAACTGTGAGGCGGAAAGTCCAAAACGTTTTATCAAATCACCGAGACCGGAACGTCGAGCAACCTCATACGAAGCAGTGGCTCTTGCTTGGCGTTGGCGAATAACGCGCCCAGTGGTTGGATCGGATGTCACGATAGTGGGAATGTATTTTTCGAGCTCCTTGAAATCAAAACGATTGACATCTTTATCTGCCGCGGTAGAATCAGTCTAAAAAGGCATTCAAACAAGGATCAGAAAGCATAATTACTGTAGCATTTTGCGGTCGTTGTTTATCTTTGTGCCATCGTTTAACCAATTCTGAAAAACCCGCAAAGTTTAACAGATAGTATAACCGCACATCGGTAAGATCCTCCAGTGAATCAGCATTGCGAGTACTAAGGTAATGAGTTTGAGTAAAGAAGCAAACTTACCAAGTCAACAATTTAAGAATAGATTCTATATGGCTTTTGTAGCAAGCGTCAGTTGCAGTAGCAGCCTCAAAGAAATCATGCAACTTTTGCAATATTCTAATCATTTGCTGTTTGCGAGCATTCAGCAGCGTCCATTTTTCATCCATTTGGTATATACGCCATAGATCTTTGATATTAAAATCACGTTCAATGCATTCTTTCCGGTAGAAATTTATAAAAGGAACTTCAAAGAGAGATTCACGTATGAGCTTCAGAATTTCCAATATTTTTGGGATGACAGCAGGATCCTTTAAAAAGCATAATCGAAACTAAATGGCTCACCTTGCAGTCTGGTTCTTCTTTAAATATATGTTTGTATATCCAATGAGCTTCCTCTGATAGGTCATCAATCTCTTTGGCGTATGTATCCGAAGAGGAATCAATAGCATGAACGGGTATAGAGCGTAATTGAAATCTTTCCGGAATATCTGTTTTTCGAATCCTTTCATCTGCCTGACTGTAAAACGCTTTTTCCAGATCGTTGGGGTCGAATAATTCATAAACCTTTTCGTCAAGCAGCAATCCGGCTTTAGGCTTTCTCGCTTTGCGTCGAATACGAGAGACACTCTCCTCGTTATCCGAGTACTCAAAATCGGATTCTTCACTGTAGTCATCATTCGCAGCCTGCCCTTTACGAAAATCTTCAAATTCCGATAAATCGAAATCGACGCCAAAAATATCTTGTGCCTGCTGTAAAGCAGCATCTTTGTGAACAATCCGTCTAGCCGCTTTGGTGGACGCCTGCCCAGGTCTGTCATCCACAATGAAATCATCCATATCTGAATGGACAAAATATTTTCAATAAGTTATAATTATAAAACTCATGTAAACCAGCTTCATATAATTAGAAAATGCTGTCAAACAATGTATCTAACAGTTACTGACATGATTTGCTACACAAATTTTGCTAAGCTTTTTAATGATAATGAAAACAATACTCCAGCCTGAAGTAATGTGTTGCTCACATCCCCCGCACTTACAACCCAAATAACTATCGAACTGTTTAAGCAAACTCCTTAAACCAAGCAAAACAAAACTTATTGAAAGAAAGGAGCGCATCTCAAAATCCATAGAACCGCAGTCGCTAAACATGAGGGGGATTTCGCAGTTTCTCGAATAATGTTCGCGAAACGTGTTATTCGATTTGAATCTAATCAAGAAGCCAAATGCAGTCATGGAGCATATCATCATCATCATCATTGACAACATTACGCCGATAGCTAGTACCAAGTGATTAACTGCCATACAACCGTGACATAGTAAAAATTCTGAAAGGAAGTTACTAAGCCTATAAAAAATCAGACACAAACACAATGGAATGAGGTGCCTACACTTCGAATCAAACATGCATTCAAGCAAATGTTGCGAACGAGTAGAGCGACATCAGTATCACAGCTTCCGTCTGGATTTCATTGTCACGCTTTCCTCGCCACTTCACTCGACAACAGACAAGATTAATCAAACACTCCAAGAACATGTCTACAACGAGATCGCCACTTAACACGATTTTGAACCATATCACAAAGGGTAAGAAGACACTGTGAATTTTCATCTCTTGGACCCCAAACAGGGAGGGGGTTCGCACCAACCCCAGCTAGTTTAACAATAAAAGCCTTTATCTGCTTAAGCCAAGTCAGAAATAGGACACCCTTACAACGACGCCATTCCGAGTTAGGAGTGACAAGTGTGTGCAATCGATGCACGATGCAATCGTGCAGTACTTATGTGCTGTGCGGCTAACACCGTGCTAAATTGATGAGCTTCCAGTAATGAGCTGCATGCTGAAGCACGCTGGAGTCTCACACCATTTCTATGTTATTAATCTGTATAGGCATGGGCACCTAGGCAGTATCTTAGAATGGTGTAGTATATATTATATATATATACTAGATAGTATATTATAGATATAAATATATATATAGAGATATATATATATTATATATTAATATATATATATATAATATATTATATATATAATATATATATATATATATATATATATATATATAACAAAACAAACTTACCATCATAATCCTCTTCATCTTCCTCTGCGTTAACATCAAAGGTAGTAATCTTATTTGCAGTGCCACGTGTAGGCTGAAACACTTCTTCATCCTCCTCCTCATCGTCCTCAAAAATTTGTCGGGCAACAGCTGCGCGTCCCCGATCAGGATCATGGTGCACTTTTTTCGCAGCGACTGCTTCACCTTCTGACTCTTCATCATCATCCAAAACCAGACGTCGCTTTTTCTGATACATAAGTAAATGGATGTTATAAGGATTACTTCAAACTTGAATTTTATTTTTTATCAATGAATGATGCAAAATGTCGACGGACATCAAAATGAATTGGCTATACACAGCGAGTGGCACAACATGCTAGAGGTTGATACAAACGGTACGCTTGTGAAAAATTAAAATATGTGATAAGTAAGTGCGCAAACGCAGATTTGTTGCTCATTTGTATTGATGTTGTCGGTTCGCGAAATAGGTTTATACTAGTTGTCATTAGACATAACCAACCTCTGTGCAATCGTGCAGTACTTTGTGCTGTGCGGCTAACACCGTGCTAAATTGATTGGCCAGAGGTAGTGAGCTGCATGCTGAAATACGCTGGAGTCTCACTACCATTTCCTGTTCTGTTTTCTTCCTCATATCTGTCTATGCCTGGGCAACCTGATAGTATCTTAGCCCACGTGCAGTCTCTAACTGTGCGGCACTTTGCCTCGATCAGGCTTGTGCTTTCATACATTCATATAACCATATTAAGAGCAAAAACCAGTAATGTTGAGGATGAATATTTGAGACGAATTATAATTTGTTGTATCAGGGCATGTCCACATTCAGACGGTGCTACACATGGACTGTGGAATATTACACCAAAAGCGGTAATCGAATCGCGTAAAATTTACACCAACAAATTAATCATCGCCAGTAACGAGCTAAATTTGAGAACAAACTGCAGCGTCATGGATATTATCGCCATTCATTCACATTAAAGCATGATAAATGGGTAGTATTTAAAGGCTCTGTTCTTATAAAAATTTATTCGTGACTTACACTAATGACCTTCCTGACTATTGATGCACTCGTGACGAGTCAGAAACAAAAACTAGATTGATTGTCATATTATTGTCTAAGATTGAGCACACAGGAAAATGCAGGCCATATAATCGACTAGAGATATCATGCACAGTTAAACGACGTTGATGATGTTTCAGAAAATTTGGCGATTTTTTCACAGGCAAATATTAAAGCAGTATATGGAGATACGAAAATCTCTAAAAACAAAAACACATTAAAATATACTGAAATTGATTGAGAATGTTCGTTTAAGGCTAATCATTATAACACTATTCCGAATGTTAACTGAGTAAAATAACACCTTTTTCAAGTCAATGCCAATATTCTCGCGAATAAGTTGGAAATCTTCATCGTCTAGAGCATCATCATCATCATCGTTATCCTTATCGTTCACTTCGGCATCCCTAGACGCGTCCGAATCATCGGAATCACCAGAACCGCCAGCATCTTCTTCTTCATCAACAATCCAGCCTTTTCCCTCCTCACGACAAATCTCATCCTCATTTGCTAAATCCAATTCTTCCTCCTCGCTATCACTGCTATCATCAGAGTTTAATTTATGTTTTCTTTGTGCCGCTTCAACACTTCCTTCTTCCTCTGACACTTCTGATGCCTCTGAATCAATTAAGGATGCCATACTTGAAGCGAGAAAAATCGACAAGTTGAAACCACCGCGTTGAAGTAGCACAAGGCCATTCAAGTTCAATTCAGTTCAGTTCAGTTAGCACAGGACGATATGTGGCAGAGTCGCCAATCGAGCGTCCAGAATACTTCAGGTGGTAAGCCAAAAGAGCGTCCACCACTTAGAATAGTAGGTTCAATATTCTTCTGGTATGACTTTGGCTGGAATGCAACAGAAAAACTCCCTCACCCAACAGGTGAGGAGAGGCATTAGTGCGTTCCAACGACAAATTGAAGAACAACTAAAAAATTAGGGATAAAAATTTGGAAATACAGAGCGCCAGATCGAGTCTAGTCTATCTTTGAAGCACGTTACTGAAGTAGAACAAACTACCTCTTCGGGCAGACAGTTCCAATGATTCACTACCCTTTCGCTAAAGAAGTGCTTACGTGCATTAGACCTGACATGTTGCTTTGCCAGTTTCAGTGAATGGCCTCGAGTACCTACTACTTGCGCGAGAGCATACATATCAGCCGGATCCATAGAACTAAAGCCTCTAACGATTTCAAAGGTCTCGATCAGATCCCCACGTAGTCGCCTTCTTTTTAGCGAGAAGAGATCTAGACTCAACAGTCGTTGTTCATACGACTTCCCAGATTGCCCTTTAATCATAAGAGAAGCTAGGCGCTGAACACCTTCAAGCGTGGCAATGTCCTTTTCCAAGTAAGGAGACCAAGCTTGAACGCAATACTCGAGATGAGGTCTCACTATCGCTTTATACAATGGGATGAAAACCTCCGGGGACCTGCAGGATAAAACTGATCGGAGGCGAAAGAGCTGGTTCCTAGCGCGTTGTGCAGCAGCTGCACATTGATCAGCCCATTTAAAGTCCGCTGAAACCGCAATACCTAAGTCCCGGACTTTTGATACCCCAGTTATCTCCAGTATGTTATCAGGTCCAGCAACCTGCAGCTTCGTTGCAGCTTTGGACAGAAGATAGCTTTTGGAGAAGTTGATTGGTAGATCCCACGTGGAAGACCACTTGATGACCTTTTCTATATCCTCAAAAAGATCCTGTTCGTTCAGCGATCCGATAAACTTGACATCGTTTGCAAACATATAGCAGGGACACTTAAGCGAGGATGCCAAATCATCGATGAAGATAAGAAAGAGTAGTGGGCCTAGTACTGAACCCTGCGGGACTCCACTAACAACTCCTGCTTTCGCGGAATACATATTGCCTATGCGAACGCGAAAATACCGATTGCTCAAGAAGTTTGTGATCCAGTTCTTTAGAGGGCCATCGATACCTATTAGTCCAATCTTCATTGCAAGCAACCTGTGGTTTACCGAGTCAAAGGCTTTACAGAAGTCCAAGTAGAGAACTTCGACCTGGTGGCCTTTATCTAGCCTCCTAGTGACCTCATTAAGAAAACATAATAGGTTCGTTAGGCAAGACTTCCCTTTTAGAAAACCATGCTGAGCAGAGTTTAGCAACGAACCAGAGACAAGGTGGCGACAGATCCTGTCCCTAATAAGTCTCTCTAGGGTTTTGCAAAGGATACTAGTAAGGCTTACAGGTCTGTAGTTGCAAACTGAAGATCGACTGCCACCTTTATGTATAGGAATCACATCAGCCTGCTTCCAAGCACTCGGAATATACCCATACCTTAAGGATGCGTTAAAGAGGCGATCCACCGGTTGTGCTAATACAGGCGCCAGGTTCTTAATAACTCGAGGGTGAATACCATCCGGCTTCGCAGATTTATGTGGATTAGTTGCTTCAAGCGCAAGCCTAACCTCATTATCAGTGAAAATTATTTCATCGAGGGTAGGAACGCTATCTGACCTTATGTCCACTGGCATATTCGGGAGATCAGTTTGGCGATCAGGCCTCTGAACAGCTCGAAAATGTTCGAGAAAAGCCGAAGCCTTTTCAGAATCTGAATCTAGTTGAGATCCATTGTCCAGTTGAAGGTTGCCTATGCAATCGCGAGTTTTGCCTTTGGATTGTGCATAGCTATAGAAACGCTTTGGGCACTGTCTTATATTACATGCCAGTCGTGCCTCAAATTCACGTTTTGCCTTACGTTGGCTTCCCACAGCCTTATTTCTAAGTAGTTTATACCTTGTCCAGGCCCATTGTGTCTGAGAAGCTTTGTAAGTTTTCCAGGCACGGTCCCGGATTTTAATACCACGGTGCATCGATGGTGTCCACCACTGTGGCTTGTTGCGTCTTTTGACGTGCACCAACGGAGCAAATCTGTCTTGTAGTGTGGACAGACAATAGTGAATAAGCTGCCAGTTTGCTGCCATATCATCACCAGAAGATTGTGACAAGATCTGATCCGCTTCTTCTGAGACAACACTTCAATCTACCCTATTGAAGTTGCGCTTTAGTTTCGGAGGCGGTTTGTCATACCTGAGAAGTAGCTGGAAGCTAATCATGATGTGATCACTTTTCCCTAGTGGGGAAAGATATTGCACCTGTCGAACCATTTGCTCATTCGAAGATATAACAAGATCCAGGACCGAAGGTTCACAGCCATGTCGGAACCTTGTAGGCTCAGTTACATGTTGGCTCATAGCATGTCTGTGGGTCCATTCTATGAAGTCCTCAGACATCTTATCAGCTTGGCAGCTCTGGTTAGGCCAAGATATGTGTGGTAGATTAAAATCACCCACCATAAGAACCTGAGACCCAAGCGCACGTAGTGAACTCAAATTCTCAAGCAAGTTATACATATCCTGTACTCCTGAATGGGGACTCAAATAAACGCACGCTATTACCGTAGATTGCTTATAGGAGTGAATAAGACAGGAGCTAAGTTGCACATTGCACGTGCCAAGCCTAACGTTTAACTCTGAGGTACGGAGGCCTAACCTGAGAAGAATAGCAACACCGCCACCTTCTAATGCACCCGGTCTATCCCACCTGATCACGGAATATCTGTCACCAACTATATCGGGAATGTCATCAGATGCAGAGAGCCAGGTTTCTGTCAGTGTAATTACATGCGGTCTCAACTCATGTGCAAGGATGGAAAGTTCAGATCATTTGTTTCGGATGCTACATGCATTCCCAGGTAACACTGTGGCGGCAGTGTCACGTAATCTATTCACAATTAATCTTGTGTGATTCTCGGGCGGAGTACCCGAGAAGTCAGCACGTTTTTTGGCGTGCTGCTTGCGATAGCCGAGTCACCTGGTGCGGCCTGAACACCAGCTGTACACTGCGGGTTGCTAACCACGAGCTGTGAAATTACAGGGATAATAATACGACCACAGACCACATCCTCGGACGCTTCCAAGATTTCTGCAGCTGATGGAGCCCCATCCTTTTCGGATGAACGGCGTCCTCGATTGGACGTTACTTCGGAACGAGAATCTATGAGCTTTGTGAAACCCCACTTGTCGTTATTAGAGGTCTTTACAATATGATCCCTCCTATTTGAAGCGGAAGAGTATTGTCTTATCCGGTAGGGAGGGTTGTCCGGCTTAACCTGCAGTTTGTCTGGAGTTGCTTCGGCGATGTGGTCAGCCTTAGATAGTAAAGCGTCCCGATCTGCCTGGTATTTGAATTCTATCAGGATTGGCCTATGCGATTATCCATCTTCCATTTTCCGAAACGGTGAATTCGCATTGTAGGAGTGGAAGGCCTCAGACCTACCATCCGGACAAGATCGCTGATACATCTGGATCTAAATCTTTTCTAGACTTCGATTCCTTAATAAATGGCTCTGCTCAATTAAAAACCAGTACATTTCGTGTTCTAGTTTTTCGAGTTCAAGTTCAATTTCAAGTTGCACATGGATGGAGGTGGCTAAAAGCCGATCGCGCGCCCAGATTTCCTTCGACGGTATGCGGTTCAGCACCCGGCACTTCGATATCGAGTAAACAGTTCTTACTTTTCACACGTTCTTGTTTCCGGATATCTGGAAAGTAAGGTAGGGATTCTCTTCACCAGCCAGATGAGAGGTCAGCTATTCAGCAAACAATGCAATAATATGCGTGAACAATGTTTGATGTATAAAATCACTAGCCTAGTCGAGGCAAAGTTTAACACAGTCATGGACTGCATGCGGGCTAATTTGCTTTCAGGTTGCCCGGGCCTAGACAGATAAGATAAAAAATGTAAAAATACGTTTATTGTTTTTTTGATTTCATTAGACAATGTGCGGTAATATGATAGACCATTTAACGTTTAATTCCCTTTCAATGCTAAACACATTTAGGAGGCTTACTATACAATCTGGGAGCTTGTTTCAGAAGTTGACCACACGGTTTTCGAAAAAGTGCTCACGTGCCAGCAACCTGGGCCTACTCTTAAGAAATATCATAGAATTACCCCTTATAGCTGCTGTAGGGACAAGTTTAAGGATATCAGTAATATTATCATCCATAAAAACATTCAGAATCTTGAAGGCTTCTATTAGGTCACCTCGCAGCCACCGTCTCTTTAGTGAGAACTAACCGAGGTCCTTGAGTCTTGCCTCATAGGTTTTACCTGTCTAACCCTCAACCATCCTAGTCGCAAGGCGCTGGAGACTTTCGAGACAGGCTATATCTTTTTTAAGTACGGTGCCCAGGATTAAACGCAGTATTCCTAGTTTGATATTGAAGCGAATACTTGTAGCTCAGGAATTGGATGTTGTGTGTTGTGTGCTCGCTGAGCTGGCATCGTAACAGTAGGACGTTTCGTCATCAAGTTAGATGACATCGTCAGCTGAACTTCTGGCGAAGTGTTCGTAACCGCGTGTTCTTTTGATTTCATACGCTGACCGTTCTGTTTATTTCCTCGTCATTGGTTGCTCTGAAGGTCACGCGGTTTAAGGTTCGGTTCATCATTGGCACATACATGTCGTCCAATTGAACGTGTTGATGCAATGATGCGTTGTGGAGTGCCACACCTAAAGGAATTACCGTATGTGGTGCGTGCGTCGCTTTGCAATGACACCGGTTCCATTTCAGTTGACTTGGTGTCCATCTTGATCGACGTGAATTGATAGTAACGATTTGTAGTCGTGCCTCCTTACCGCTGATTGGTGTTCACTAAGTCTGGTACCCAGTTTCCTTCCCGTTTGTCCCACGTAATGCATCTCACAATCCGCACATGGGATTTTGTAGACTACGTTCGTTTTGTCTTCTTCTTTTAAGCTATCTTTCAATTTGCACAACTGATTGCGGAGTGTTTGCGTAGGTCTGCGTGCAATATTGATTCCGAGTGGTCGCAGTACTCTTGCAGCGATTTCTGAAACATTCTCGATGTATGGTAAAGGTTTCCTGACCTGTGCGTTTGGTTGCTCCGTAGGCAAGCTTCTTGGCGATTTCTATCTTAGTATAAAGCTCTTCGGGTAGCCGTTTTTCTTCAGGACTTTGCAGAGGTATATATCTTCCTCTACCAGCGTTTCAGTCGAGTTGCAGTGCGTCTGCGTTCGATTAAGTATCGTTAGTACGCAGCTCCTTTTGTGTGCAATCGGATGCTTGCTTTTGAAGTTAAGGATTTGGGCCGTATGTATGTGCTCCGGTAGACACTTTTCTGGAGGGATCCTGTGTCGCTTCAAGTTACGAGAACATCCAAGAACGGTAGGCAACTGTTGATTTCAGTTTCTTTTGTGAACTGTATTCCTCTAAAGACGCAGTTCAGCAGCCTATGAGCGTATTCTACTTGCGATTTCTTTATTATGACGAAGATGTCGTCCATGTAGCGTACCCAAAGTTTCGGTTCTATTAGAAGAATGGCAATGCGTTCCAATCTCTGCATTACTGCTTCCGTTATCAGTCCAGAGATATGTGACCCCATTGGGGTTCCTTTGATCTGCTCATACAATTTTCCATTAAAATTGAATTGACTGTGGAGACAAAGGTCCAAGAGCGTCATTAGTTCCTCATGAGTGACTCGATTTCCGCCATACGTTGTTCCGTCATGAAATTGTTTGCTTGATGAGTGTAAGGTCGATCGACGTAAATAGGGCGGTGACATTGAAGGAGACCATCAGCTCGCATTCAGTAATTTTCACGTTTTGCAATTTTCTGAGAAATTTTTCTGCTGATTGTACGGAATGGTCGAAGCCTCTGACGAGATATAGGAGTTTTCTTCGTAGTTCTTTCGACAATCTATACGTGAATGCTCCCGGCAGTAAAACGATTATACGCCGTGGGATACCTTTTTTGTGCACCTTTGTTAAACCATAGAATCGCAGAATTAGGGAATCTTCCGGTTTCATTCGGAAATACTCGGCACTGGTAATCTGTGCCTTGAACTTCAGTTTATTTTTGGCAGCATTAATCTTGCTTTCTAGTCGTTTCGTTTCATTATCACTGACTCGTGTCGTTCTTCAGCTTTCTCGATGTAATCAGCTTTATTCATGACTATGGTTATTCGATCTTTGTCTGCGGGTAAAATTACTATGTTATGGTCGTTTTTAGTAGTTTGATGGCTTTCATTACCGCATAGCTAAACATCTGGTTTTCTACGTTTCTCTGCAATGCGGGAATAATTTTTCGCCGAACATTTTTTCTTGTTTGCTGATCTAGATCCTAAGATTTGATTATGTCCTCCAGACCTCCAGAATTCACTTGCGTCGACATCCAGATAATTGAATTTTAGTCTTTTCGCAGCACCCACTTTTCGGTTGTTGTCAATTGCCTTGTTGAGAGGTTTCTCACCCAGGTTTCTGCGTAATTACCATATTCATTAGGCTTAATTCTTTGCGATTTCAGGTTGAGTGTTCTTCGCTTCTTCATTTTTGCTCAGCTTGTTGTTATCTTAATTGCTTTCTTCAGGTCATCTGTTAGTTGCTGCCCAATGTGAAAGTCGCACCTCGCTCGTTCTTTCTCTATTATAGCTTTGTATTTCTTCAGTTTTTCATGGGCATCCGTGATCATCATGGATATCCATTCACGATTTTGTTTCTCCATCAGTTTTATTGCACGTGGATGATTGAGAGGTGGAAAACGTTGTAAGCATTTCGGTGTTAGTCGGTTTCGTCGGCATTCGTGTAGAAAGAAAATCTGCTCGTTCGTTGATGCTGCTGTATAGCTGTATGTTTCCCATCGTCTGACATACTTGAGCGTGTCTCGCCCGAAATTGTTTGAAATTGAAGCGAATACTTGTAAATCAGGGGTTGGATGTTGTGTGTAGTGTGTTCGCTGAGCTGGCATTGTAACAGTAGTAGTATTGAATTACTAGTATTAATAGTAGTATATTAACAGTAGTAGTAGTAACAGCAGTATTCCAACTGAAGCCGCACGAATACTTTGTATAATGAAATGAAGATCGAAGGTTTTCGGCAATATAACGCTGAGCGAAGTCTGAACAATTCTCTGCGAGCTCTGTTCGCAGCATCGGCATATTGAGTAGCCCACTTTAAATCTCCTGTTATAGTATGACCGAGATCCTTCATTTTCTGAGCAGCAGCTATTCTGATAGTTCCTTCGCAGACTTCTAGTTGGGTGGATTCAGTTCAGTTTAGTTCATTTTCACATGACAGTATGTGGCTAACGTGCCAGTCGAGAATTTCTGTCGGTGGAAAGCTGCAGAGAAGCATCAACCACTGCCAAAACGTTTTTTCTTCTTGTATATTTGAAATCTTTGACGATCACGACGCCAAGAGTTTTCCGGATTGTATTTAGGGAGTAACGCTTTATAAGAGATGCTGGATAAAGAAAAAAAGCAGTTTCTCTTCACAAGCACGGTGAGAGGTCAGCTGAAGTAGAATCGTGTATAATAAAAAACACAGAGAACTCTAGTCTTCACTTGATTTACGGAATAACGCCACAAGGTGAACTACCTAAGCTTGTATAGCAATTAGGGAGAGTATTCAGGAAAAAACTTACTTCGGTTGCGGTCCCAGTCCCTGCTTACAACTCGAGACGGTACTACAGGATATAATTTTTATGAAAGGATGTTCAATAGATTACAACCCTAAGGCTGAAAAAGTGTTTCCTGGAGTCTAGCCTACATCGTTTCTTACCCATTTTAAGTGAATAGCCCCATGTGCCCAGTTTGGGACTTAAGGTAAAGAAGTCGTTCGTTGGCACGATACGCAAACCCTTTAGGACCTTAAAGGTTTCAATTAAGTCACCTCTTAAACGACGGCGCCTAAGGGAGAAAAGATCGAGAGGCATCGTGCGAGTTTCGAGGCGCTGTACGCTTTCAAGTCGAAGGATCTCCTTTTTGTAGTGAGGACACCATGCCTGACCGCAATATTCTGGATGCGGCTGAACTAATGTCTTGTAAAGTGGCAGGAATAAATCGTGCCTTCTGCTTGATAGCACTGATTTCAGTAGGAAAAGTACCTTGCGTGCACGCCAAGCAGCAGCGGCACATTGGTCCTCCTATTTAGAGTCAGCCCTAACCAGTAATCCCAAATCCTTAACACACTGTGCAGCGTTAACACTGAGGGAATTTCCTGACACCCGATCCGAAATCTTATCACCCAGTGCTGATAAGAATTTGCGCTGATTGAGGTTTAATGGGAGGTCTCACTGAAATGACCAGTCTATGACCCGCTCAAGGTCGTGCATCAAGGTACTTTCATCCGTTGATCCCATGAAATTCACATAATCGAAAATGAAGCATGGTCCCTCTAGGGTCGGTACTATTTGCTTTTCTATTCTCAATTTTCATTGATGACTTGTCGTTTGGCTAGACAACGTGGATACAACCCGAGCTCTGAATGTCCTACCTGTAAGGAATGCTTGTATCAAAGCGAGTAGAATACCATGTATGCCTTTTTCTGCTAGCTTGATCTGCAGAAGGCGGTGACTCACGTAATCAAAAGCCTTGCTAAAATCTAAGTAGAGGCCTTCGACTGGCTATCCTCCGTTACAGCATTTTAGTTGCAGTATCGAGAAAATTGAGAAGGTTAGTCAAGCAGGATCTACCCTCAGGAAATCCATATTGAGTTACACTTAACAAAGAATGCCGACTAAAATGCTGACAGATTTTATCACACAATAGTTATTTTAGTACTCTTTTAAACGGTGCTAGTCTGGCTGACACGTCTATAGTTCCCAAGAGTTACCTGCAGCCACCCTTTTGTATTGGCACGACTATGGCTCCCTTCCACTTACTGGGAACCATTCATAGTTGCAGGCATGGATATAGAAGGTGGCAAAACGGTTTGGTAAGCACTGAGGCAAGATTTTTAAGCTTAAATCGGTATCAGTTCAGTTCAGTTCAGTTCAGTTGCACAGGGCAGTAAGTGGCTAACAAGCCAATCAAGCCTCCAGAATTTAATTTGGTGGAAAGCTGCAGAGAAGCAATCACCACAATCAAAACGTTTTTTCTCATTGTACTTTGGATATCGTCGACGATGGCAACGCCAAGAGATTATCCGGGTAATATTTAGGAAACGCCTCGTTATAAATGCTGCTGCCAAAATAAAGAGCAATTTATCTTCACCAGTACTGTGAGAAGTCAGATACAGAAGAGTTGTTTATGAAAAACAGAACTCTAGTATTTACTTTATTTACGAGATAACGCTGAAAATGGTGAACTTCCTTATCTTGCATAGCAATTAGGTGGAGAATTAAGAAAAAAGCTTACACCAGATGCGGTCCCAACCATTCTTGAAACTTGCGACAGACCTGCGGGATATAAGTTCTTCTGGAAGCCGATTCTAGAAATTTAACAACCCGAGGCTTAAAGCTTTTCCGGGAGTCTAGTTAACATCGCTCCTTAGCAACTTTGAGTGAATGCGCGCGGGTGCCAAGATCGGGATATAAGGCAAAGAAGTCGTTCATGATAAGCCCTCTCAAACGACGGCGAGTAAGTGAGAAAAATTATACGGACTTTCAAGCATGCGGCATAATGTTGTCCTTGCTCACCCTCAAACATTCGATAGGCGAGACGCTTTAAGCTTTCGAGTCGAACGATGACCTTTTTGTAGTAAGGGCGCAATACATGGACACAATATTCTAGAGGCCGAATTAATGCCTTGTAAAGTTGCAGGAATTTATCGGGTCTTCTGCTTGATAGCACGGATATCAGCCGAAAATGCACTTTGAGAGCATGTTGAGATGTAGCGGCGCATTGGTCCTTCCATTTGAAGACAGTCAAAACCAGTACTCCCACAAACTGTGGGGCATTAACACTGATAGAATTTCTCGACACCTGGACTGAAATCTTATCAGCCAGTGCTGACAAGAGTTGGCTCTTATCAAGTTTTGGTGTGAGAGTTCACTTGTATTTTAAGTTTATGACCCGTTTAAGGTCGTGCATCAGGGTATTTTCACCGTTGATCCGATGAACTTCACATTATCCGCGAAAATAAAGCATAGGCACTTCAGAGCAGACTACAAATCATCCATGAGAATCAGAAATAGAAGAGGACCGAGTACAGACCCTTGTTGTACCCCACTGATCACGTCAGTTTTTGTGGCAGTGTAGTTCCTACCCGAACTCTAAATCTCCTACTTGTAAAGAATGGCTTTGCCTAAGAAAGTAGACTACCCCGTATGCGTTTTGCTGCTAGCTGAATATCTAGAAGGCGGTGAATTACGGAATCAAAAGATTTGCTGAAATGTAGGAACATGGCTTCGACAGGCTTCCTCCAACCATTCTTTTTAGTGACAGTATTTAGAAAACTAAGGTTAGTCAAACACGATCAAAGCCTAAGAAATCTATGTTGAGTTGCACTCATTAGAGAATGCCGACAAACATGCTGACAGATTATGTCACACAGTAGTTTTTTTAATACTTGCGAGACGATGCTAGTCAGACTGAGAGGTTTATATTTACGAAGAGTTGACCTGCAACCCCCTTTGTGTAAATGTAATATTATGGCTCATTTTCCCTCAAAAGGAACCACCGTTGGGTTCAAGCATGAATAAACGTGCATTTGTTGGGTGATGCGTCTTAACCCACGACAGGTGCGACCTTGGTAATGTCCATATCCGAACATTGCAGATGCATGCTGTGACACGTGGTAACCTTACGCTTCAATGTCCTTATCGTTCACTTCGCACATCCCTTTGTGTTCTCTATATAAACACTAGCCCTGTCCAGCTCGAGAACCTGCGAACATGTGTCCTGAGTGTCAGCTTGGTCATTTCATAATAATCCTGTGTTGTTCTGTTCTCTGTCTTAGTGGGCTTGGTCTCTCGTATCATCTAGTTGATCACCGGGCAAAGCTGTCTCTCGAAACCACACTACATAACAACTTGGCGACTAGGCGCTTCCAAACATGTCCGCGGAATCCGAAGTGTTTGTTTGACAAAACTTGCTGGAACATCTACCCCAGATAAAAGAAGCAAATGCTTCTGCGAATAATCCCAAATTTCCATCTACCGAATCTCTCATGCCATCTATAATGGAATTTCACTTCGAACCGGAAATCAATGTGACTTTCGACACGTGGTTCCGGCGTTATAAAAATATATTCCGAATAGATCTCAAGGACCTGGGGGATGACTGCAAAGTTCGACTGCTGTTACGAAAATTAGCTGCAGCGGAATTAGACAAATATTGCAATATAATTCTTCCTCAGAACCCACGTGACAGTACATTCGAAGAGACAGTCGAATCAATCAAGCAATGTTTCGGTGATTAATCATCTCTATTCAGTATTTTTACCGCTGTCTTAATATGGTCATGAATGAAAAAACCTACTTTTGACATATCCCGGAGACGTTAATATAGAGTGTGAACGCTTAAATTGCGCTCACTGACTGACGATTAATTTAAATGTCTCATTTTTATCAGCAGTTTGCGGCCCTCGCGATTTACAGATATTCGGACGGGCTCACTGAATCGTCTCGAGCAGGATCCAACTATGACGCCCCAAGCCAATTGAGAAGAACTCATCTCATGCACATTCAGAATGACTCCGCTTTTGTGCAGTCGAACATTCGTGACAATTTTACAATCCGGAGAGTAAATCAACCACAGCAGAACAACACTCTACATCCGTCTCCGCATCTAGCACGACAACCAAAGCTGCTCAACACTGCTCAAAATTCCAAGCCACCGTATCCATGCCGACACTGCGGATAATTGCACTTTCACCAAGAATGCACCCACAAAACCAATCGATGCAATAAATGCAACCAAATACGACACAAAGATGGGTTACGTCAGAAAACAGTCAACCAGGAGACACCAAACAAACGAAAAAGTTTCTTCCCGCGTCGTAACACTCGGACATCAAAACCCTTTCCGCGATCATTCGGCCTTCGTGCCAACCAGCAAGATGACTTTGTAATTGCTACCATGGGTGTGCAACTAATCGATCGCCAATTATCTGATGCGGTCAGAATACTCCCGTTCACAGTGTCGGAAATTTAGAGGGAAATGAAATCAGACCCAATTTTCCGAAAAGCCATGGAATACACAAAAACGAAGTGGACACAGAATATTCGGGATGGTACATTGTTGGCGCTCTCGAGACGAGGTGGGTCTCTTCCTATCATTAATGATTGCCTTCCCCTCTCTTCTCCGTTTTTGAGTTCTCAGTCAACTCCATCAGGGACACCGCGGAATCGGTCGAATAAAAGCAATCGCAAGATCTCACGTGTTCTGGCCTGGCATCGACAGAGATATCGAAAATGTGGTTCATTCTTGCTCTCAGTGACAGCAAGCTGCGAATTCCACCCGTCGTCAACAACCAATTCCACGGCAGCCAACAACCCAACATTGGGAGCGAGTACACTTGGATTTCGCCGGTCCGATCGATAATGTATCATATCTCATTGTGGTTGAAGCTCAATTTAAATGGCCAGAAATCACTCCTGTAAACCCGCCAACTGCAACCGCTACCATCAATGCACTGGAGCGAATCTTTAGTCAACATGGCCTACCAAATACCATCGTTTCCGACAACGGTTCGCAATTCCCCTCCGCCCTTTCTGAACAGTTCTGTAGAGCTCACAATATTAATAACCTCCGGTCTCCGCCCCACCACCCCAATCCAAAGGTCAAGCAGAACGCTTTGTTGACACCTTCTAACGAGCACTCATAAAATCTTGCGGGGAGGGGACAACTATGGAAGGGCTTCAAAGATCTCTACTGGTCTACCGGTCAGCACCGCATCCAGGTTTGTCTAACCAGCAGTCAATAGCAGAAGTCCTCATGGGGTGTAAATTGCGTACAACTCTAACGAGTATGTTACCAACTCAAACCGAAGACCAAGAAAAACGTTCTGCGAGAAACAGTTCTGCACTATTTAATGGGAACTATGTTTGGGTTCGTGATCACCGCCCGAACAGGAACCCTTGGGTTTACGGACGAATCACTAATCTTCGAAGTTCAGTTCTCTATGAAGTGACCGTTCCAGATGGTGTATGGTGACGCCATCGCAACTTATTACGCCCTGCACATATCAAACCTCAACGCAAACCTCAGGTTGCTGCTAGCGTCCCACTGAATATATTACTTGACACGTTTGGATTACCCGTTCAAACCACAGAAACCACCAAAACATCAAACCCAGTAAAACTCAGGCGAGGCCAGAGAATTCTCAAACCAACAACCAGGTTACAGGTTTACCCTAGGAGGACAAAGTACGAATGTTTCACGAGGGGAGGTGTGAGTGATGCGTCCTGACTCACGAAATGTGCGACTTTGGTAATGTACTTATCCAAACATTGCAGAGGCATGTTGTGACACGTGGTAACCTTACGCTTCAATGTCCTTATCATTTACTTCACACACCCCTTTGTATTCTCTATATAAACACGGGCCCTTTCCAGCTCTAGGACCTGCGAACCTACGTCCTGAGTCTCGGCTCGGTCATTTCATAACCATCCTGTGTTTTTCTGTTCCTGTCTCGGTGGGCTTGGTCTCTCGTATCATCTAGTTGATCGCGTGACACAACTGCCTCTCGAACCCACACTGTATAGCAGCTTGCATAAAGGATCTTTTATCACTGGAGCGAGATTTTCAGCATAACTAAATGCTTTGTTGACGCGAATATGGATGAGTGCGTCACAAACTTCGGCTTTTTTGAAGGACAACACATCTTGTGCAGGAGCACCAGGAAGTAAATTAAACGACCTAGACGGAACTTTTAAAAAATTATCGACTCTCTAAACGCCACTAAAAAACCTGGAAAAGGCCATTGCCATATATAGGTCAGTATCAGCTACCTTTACGTCCTTAAGTTTTAAATCTCCTATGCTTTCCCAGGTTTTGCTTTTTGATTACGCGTAGCTATAAAATCTTTTCGGATTGGATTTAGCATCACTAACTAAGGATAACTCAAACTCCTGTTTAAGCAAACGCTCTATTTTAACACAAACGTTTAGGGCAGTTTTGTACTGGACACAAGAAACAGAAGTTAGAGATAGCTTATATTGCCGCCATGAACGATCTCGTTTACGGGTAGACCGACGAATTTGGTGAGTCCCCCAGGGCGGCCTTTGATGCTTTTTCACGACTTGCAGCGGAGCGTGCTTGTCTTACAATTCTTTTAAATGCTTACAAATTCTATCCTAATTTTCATTCGTTAGTGAACTAAAAAGAAGATTTTGAAGTCTGTAGGAGTAAAGTCCAGTCTACAAGACTAAAATTGCGTATAGGGAAAGCAATAATTTTGTGTAAACGCAGTAGCGCTTAGAAGCTTATCATTACATGGTCGCTTTTGCCGAGCGGTGGTAGGTATTTTAAAAGTGTAACGGCTTCGGGCTGGGAAGACAATATTAGTTCGAGTGCATCCATTACGAAACCTCTTAGGATCACTCACACGCTGATGCTACGCATGATCATGAAGTCATTCAAGAAACGTTTCGGATTGCTCGGTGACTTCCCATACAGTGATGGAAGTTTAAAATCAACTAAGATGAGTACGCTCGTAGCTGCTTGGAACAACCCCGCGAGCGTCAAAATAAGCTATGTAATCTCTTGCTGGGCTGCACTGGGTGTGACGTAGTGCGAGTGCTGTATTGTAGAAAGTCCGGATACTCTAAACAACTTGGACGTTTACGCTGGCTAGAGATATACCCGTCCCCGTATTGTGCAACGCCAACGCCTCTCGTCTATCGCATCTATCGACGAGATACTGTTCGCTGTTGCTTATTGGCACATCATCAAGCGTGGACAGCCAGATCTTAGATAGCACATTTACCCTGGGATGTAACTCAGCGACACGAAGAGCGAGTTTAGCCCACTTATTCCTTATGCTTCACACATTAGCGTGCAGATCTGGGGCGCTGTTTAGGCGTGCTTCTAAAACTAATCCTGCATGTCCCTCGATCGAACAACGCGAGGAAGCTTCACGTTTTTTCTGGCGTGCTACTTAAAGCAGGAGTATCAGGTTCGTCAGCACCTAAGATGGATGTTACAGACCGTTGCCTGAGGTTCAAGGCCGCATTTATCGGAGTAAAGCAACTACCGGAGACAATTGCGTGGCTCCCATCTTTATTTGGGCCGAGCACGTCAACATCGTCTAATCAGGACAACAAGGCTCGTGCGATGTGATGTCCGGTATGATCATCATCGATTCACTGGCGCTTCGATTTACGTCAGACTTGCGGGTAGCAGATGTCCTTACAGCTTGGTTATTTTCTTTTTGAAGCGGAAATGTTTTGTCTAATCTGAGAGTGAAAGTTTTCCACCTCAATCTAATTTTGCCTGGAGTTGGTTTGGCGTTGCGTTTAGACTAGACAGTAACGCATCATGATCCGCCTGGTATCTGAATTCTACAAGGATTGGCCTAGGGTTCTTATACATCTTCCATCTCCGTACAAGGTGAACTCGCACCTTGGGAGTAGACGGCCTCAGACATAACATCCGGATAAGATCGATTATAAATCTGCGATCAAAATCTCTTAGACACCTGGATTCCTTAATTATAGGCTCCGCTCGTTTAAAAACTAGTACGTAATTCAGATATTCTAGCTGACAGGTGATGCATGATTTTCTAATGATAAATCCGTGCTGGCTTTAAAGTAAATAGTTTGGTGTTAGTGTTGTCTGCTGGATAAGCATTTTTGAACATTCTAGAGAGAAATGGTCGATAATTGGTTTCTGTTTGTAGTGATCGTGGTGACCATCGTTGCAAGTGCTGTGGAAGAGATTGTTTCTTCTGAATCGGACTCTTTAGTCATTCAAAAAGCTGTAGAACATGAAAAATCATGCGACTGTGATGTACATCTATGGTCGATATAGACCAAACTAAGCCAACAACAACAACCAACATATACGCTCAGGGATTCTCGATAGTCGAGTGAATGTGGTTGGTTGGAGGATTTCGACAACAGGAAGTTCACCACAAGAGTTATTCAGCGACTTTATTTTTATTATGAACATGGACTGCGCGAATTGATCAATGCAGATTCTACCGTAATTTGGTTGACTTTCTTTGCTTCCAGCATTTTATCCGGCGCTGGTTCTAGTACATATTATGATACGTAAAAAATCAAACTAGCAAGCACTTTGAAAATGTCAGTTGGGCGATGTACAAACCAAACTGCTTAAGAATGCTCTGTTCAATCTTTTTGTCTCCAAGTAGCTCTTGTATCTTGGGAAGCAGTTGATATGGCTTTCTATCACCAAGAGTCATTTTGGAGAAATTGGTGTTCGGAAATACCACCTCGATCTAATAATGCGGATTTCAGGTTTTCTCATTAGTTGTACGTAGATAAAGCATAAATAAGATCATTAACCTTTTCAGCTACGTCGAGACGGACCAGGCGCATCACATGAGAATACATAATAGATACATCCGTGATGTTATATGTACGAAAAATAGCTTCAGTGTAGCCGAAACATAAACGGATATTGGAAGCATCTGAAGCAGGTAATTTGCTGAAAATATACTGTGGTTGTTAAGTGAGACAAACTTTATTTAAAGAAAATTGTTCATAATGTGGTATTAATTGAGAATTCCAAAAATATACCAAAAATGAACTCATACGAATTTACCGTAAATGGAAAAATTGCGATTTGTTGGTCTCATCAATTATGCAGTGAACCAAAAATAAGACTGCACTACACAAAATACAATGACAAATCAATGAACTCAATAAAAAAACCAAAGGAGTAATATTCCAACAAAAGATATTGTGAAATCCATCTATAGTGAGGTAAAGCCAATTAGGAAAATCAAAGAGATGACTCAAACGTGCAGAAAGCATTAAGATGTAAGAGGATCCGTTATTCACAATTCTCACACGAGCAACTCACACAAATTTCATAACCACGGAAAAAGACAAAGTCCGATTGTTCGAAATTATGTTGACCGCCAAAAGTATATTTTTAAAAGTATTATTTTGAATGAAGCATACAATGCCAAATCACCCGTAAACATACCAGGCCAAAAACGTTAATGTAAAAATAGGAAGATACAAAATGAAATTGATCTCTACACGGCATCGCAGTTTAGAATTATTGAATGGACTGTTGTCTCAGATGATGCAAAAAGGTGTGTAGTAGACTGACCACTACAATAATGTCCCTAAGAATGTTGGAGAAAGGGCACATGAGATGGAAGATTTATCGCGGTAGCCAAAAGGTGCATGAAGGTACAGGGAAGCACTCACGGAACACGAATCAACGGGAAGTGTGTATCAAGGTCATTTGTTAAGTACAGTAAAACAATGTTATTACATAGCCCCCTTTTAAGAAGTTTGGTCAGAGGAGACTTCTGATCAGGAATTAACAATTGAACTGGCCAAGCGTTGTCAGGGCGCTCCAGGCTGGAACAAAGTCTCTCAGCAAACAGTCACTTTGAAGTCAGCCAAGGCACTTGATCTGCAAGGGTCGATTTTAGGCGGTGACCAGGGTATGATACACGAAAAACCGATAAGTACTAGCCGAGTCACGTCTCACATGGAGTGAACGTGCTGCCAGAGCCGAATCACATGGGGTGGACGTGCTGCAAGCGAAAATCGCCAGTCTGGCCAGGTTTTAGTAGGAACCCAATAGGAGCAGATGTTAGCACATATGTAGGCTTGACAACGAAGAAATAGAAGCTTCGAAAACATAGTCCGTGCACCCCCAGTGTCAATGGCGAACGGCCTGGCCTGGAGAAAGCTGAGTGGCGTGTGGTCGGGCTGTTATGGACCTTGTCTGATAGGTTTCATGTTGGGCGGTGTGCTCATGGTTGGGGATACCGGGTAGGATGTCGACAAGCGTCGGTGATTCGGGGGTGGCGCGTGTCACGGTTTTCACAGCGGGAGATGCATATGTACCGGAAAGGATACACGAAAGATGCGTGTATTTCGGGCTACCGGGTAGGATGGCGACAAAGGTCGACGATCCGTAGGTGGTGTGTGTCACGGTTTCCACAGCGGGAGGTGCATGCGTACCGGAAAGGATACACGAAAGATGCCTGTATTCCGGGCTACTGAATAGGATTGCGACAAGCGTGCCACGGTTTCCATAGCGGAAGGTGTATGTGTACCTGACGAGTGATAAGGAAAAATACTCTGGTGCATGAATTTATGGCCAGCACCGAGATATAGTGAACAGGCACAAAAACATGCAGGGAATATACCAACCGATAATAACGTGTTAAATACCCGTTACATAATTGGCAAATGTGTCATTTCGGACACCTACTCGCTGTGGAGCTGTCGGATTGCTGGTAAATAATTTATGTACACGTGGTTACTATCAAATATGGTGGGGTTGTCATGAAAGTTTCATGCTGAACGTACCCACTGGCTTTCAGCCATACTAATTTTTCCGTAACAAACGTAACACAAGCACGAATGCCAGGATGGAAAAAATTGCGTATGGTATGATTAAAGCGCCGTCTAAACGCAGACAAAGTAAGTAGTCGGAAAGCGCTTTGCGATAGGAGGCAAAGGATATCGCCCTACCCATCGGGCGAGGGAAGAGGTGTGATGAAAGAATAGGTGACCCCGAGTTGTGCGATGCCGGCATCAGAACGTTGCGCTGCAACGATTTCGCTGAGGTTGTGGGAGAGTGGCAAGTCTATCACACACGTTGTAGAGATAAGAATTGCGGCACGTAAAATATATCGTATGTCAGTCGTGAAATGATTGATAAAATCCTGGTGCGTAGTCTCTCTAGGAGAGTACCTACCCGACGATCCGTTCATTGATGTACGAGGAGCTTATAAGCAGTAAACAAGGTAAACTATCTGTCCTGTAGAATGTGTTATAACCCTACTTGTAAATCGATCAACAAGTGTAGTTAGGTGACGCAATACTTGATGAAACGAGTTAAAAATATTAACCTGAAATAGCGCCGATGTAAATCGGGAAAAATGACGTACCGGAAAAAAATCTCGAAGTGTGCGTGGATATTGGGCTCACCAATTTGTAGTACACGAAGGATTTGTGTATCGCGTCGGGCTCACCAATTTGTAGTAGACTGACCACTACAATAATGTCCCCAAGAATGTTGGAGAAAAGGCACAGGAGATGGAGAATTTATCGCGGTAGCTAAAAGGTGCATGAAGGTACAGGGGAAGCAATCGCGGAACACGAATCAACGGGAAGTGTGTATCAAGGTCAATTGTTAAGCACAGTAAAACAATGTTATTACAGGTGCTCGTCTCATAATGCGCCTTGTTGTATAATCACAAACTGGCGGCTTATACACTACTTTCTAATGACCCTATGAAATGGTCGTCCTCCTTTGGTGCCTGCCTAGTAATCAAAATCAGATATCGTGCCTGGTATATTTTGAAAAACTCAGACAATAGTCATAGACGAGATATAAACTTGCTAGGAACAAAGCTGTTGGACCCCCACACAAGGCAAAACGGTTATTCGATGCACTGCTGGAATGGAAAATAAAGCAGTGCCCAAAATGTTACTAGATTTGATAGGTAAACCGCGCGATTTGATCGGCAATCTTAAACTGGATGACGGAAATTGGTTAGTATGGGACCTAGAAAAGGCGTTTCAGAAAGATTTAAAAATGATAAGATATTTGATAGTAGAAAAAATCTACTAAATACGAAAATTTTAATTCTGATTAGCGTCGCTTACCTCGATATTTTATTAGTTATTGCAGATGTGGTTAAAAATACTCATGCAACAACTAGCACACCGATTTTTTTCAATACAATGCCGATTACCCCAGGGCTCTGTACTGAGTCCGCGTCTGTTCTCGATGTTCATCAACGACATTGGAGCATGTGTGTGTAGCGGATAAGCCGAGCGTTACGTTAATGAGCATTGTTATAAGTGTTCAATAGATCAATAGATCAATAGTTTATTACGGTATAAAAAGCGGGGAGCTTGTACAAAACCGCAGGGTGGATTGTGCGGTGGATCGAAAAGAAAAGAATAGTAAAATGTTCGAGTTTCCAAGGCCTTATAGCGGGCCA
>JACCGJ010012059.1:0-36657 GCA_013407085.1 Atriophallophorus winterbourni
TCGATTAGGTCTCGTAGCATCAGGCTGTCCACACCTAGAACACGGTGCCTCACTTCAACGTTGCTCGTGCGGTGTTGCCACCACACTCGTGCAAGCCTCCGTGAACATCGATGTTCAAACGCCTCCAGACTTTGCAAAACCAAATTATTTGCGAATTCGAGGATAAATCCTCATTTGTAAATTGAAATTTAGCTTTCATGTGGGGACTAACCTCTCCGTTTGAAATCTTCAACGATCACGACGCCAAGAGATTATAAGAATTGTATTCATGGAGCACAGCGTTATAGCCGATGCTGAAAAAATTGCAGTTTCTCTTCACCAACACAATGGGGGTCAGCTGAAGTAGAATTGTTTATAAAAACAGAAAAATCTAGATTTTACTTGCTTTACGGGATGTCGCTATAAAAGGTGATTTAACTAAGCTTGTATAGCAATTACAGAGCGCATTCAGGAAATAATTTACCCCAGTTGCGGTACGAACCCTGCTTGAAACTCGAGACGGAACTGTAGGATAAGTTCTTGTGAAAGAATGTTCCAGAAGTTTACCACCCAAAGGCTGAAAAAGTGTTTCCTGGAGTCTCGCCGACATCGCTTCCTAGCACGTTTAAGTGAATGGCACCTGGTTCCCTGTTCGGGACTCAAGGTAAAGAAGTCGTTCATTGGAACGCCACTTAAATCCTTCAAGATCTGAAAGGTTTTTATTAAGTCACTTCTTAAACAACGGCGACTAAGGGAGAAAAGATCGAAAGACTTCAATCATGCAGCGTACGGTTTCTCGCGCTGACCATTAATCATGCGAGTTGCGGGACACTGCACGCTTTCAAGTCGAAGGATGTTCTTCATGGAAACTAATGCCTTGTGAAGTGACAGGAATACATCAGGTCTTTTGCTCGATAGCACTGATTCCAGCCAAAAAAGTAAGCCGAAATTAAGAAATCCATGTTGGGTTACACTCAGTAGAGAATGCCGACAAAGATGCTGACAAATTTTGTCACGCAATAGTTTTTCCAATACTTTTGAAACGATACTATTCATGCTGACATCTCTGTAGTTACCAAAAGTTGACCTGCAACCATCCTCACTCCCAGGTGCAAGCATGAATTGAAGTGGTTTAAGTGCAAGCTATAAGCAGTGCACATACATGCTTGCAATACTCATGGCTTCGAAAAATTCGCCGACCATTTTACAGCCGATGCACGAAGTACAACTGTGCAATAATTTAGTGCAGTGCTGATAACACTGCTATGATACCTTTTCCGTTAAAGTCTTTATTTCCTTTAAATGTGTTCGTTTGGTGCCTAATTGTTCTATTCAAACAATTGATGGTCAATCATATTCTCGTATTCTTATTTATTCTGGTTTCAAACACCTTTTCCAAAAAACTCATGACTCAACTAACCCCAATTTTGAATCACTAGTCACATTATTAATTTGTTTCCGGTTTTATCATATTCGTTTAGCACAACATTGTATTTGCATTTTATTTTGAATCTTGGCCACACTGATCACCTGAATATATATTTAGTTTCATTATATATAGATCTTTTAATCTCTCATCATTTTCATAATTAAGTAAATTATCATTGAAAAAATATGCGCCTTTCATTTTTCATATTTCTTTCTCTATGTAGATTGCGAATTAGAATCGTTTTCGAGAATCAGTTTGAAGAAACCAAACATTCGAAATGGTAAGTCAAAATTATAATTTAACAATCGCAATTTTATGCTGCTTTAAAATTGTGATGTTCTTCTGTGCTTATAGCCATTTTAAGCCCTTATGCAAGTATCATTAACTGTTTCCCGATTCATATAATTCACTGATTGAGCCATTCTTGTTCGTACTTAGACGTATTTCTTAGCCTTGCCTGTATGTATGAGAGCACCAGCCTGATCAAGGCAAAGTGCCGTACAGTCATAGGCTGCACTTGGGCTAAGATACTGTCAGGTTGACTAGGCCTAGACAGATATGAGAAAGAAAATACAAATGGAACGAGACTCCCGCGTGTTTCAGCATGCAGATCATTACCGGTGGCCAATCAATTTAGCATGATGTTAGCCGAACAGCACAGAAGTACCGTAAGATTGCATATCCATACCACTAAGCGTGGTACACTTATGGAAGCCGCGTTTATTGCATTAAATTCATCACAACCTCTTTGTTATCCTATTAATTTTTTATATACAATCGCTCAATCATGGACGATTAGAATACATCATTGCGCTTTTTAGTCATTTTTAGCATTTATCCTAATAATACTGTTGCGTTTGTTGCATTTACTTTACCAAATGTTTGAAACAATTAGAAGTTTTTGAATTTTAAGCACACAACGTAATAAATGAAGCATTACATCACACAACTTCATTTCATCATCTCGTTTGCTCCGGAATCTTTGCTTGTGTTTGTCGCAGTGAATTTTCAGCATTGATATAGAGAATTTGCTACCATCTAGTTGATACTATTGCTTCCTCACTATAATCTCTACCTCTGAGCAATTTATTTTCATAGCCCAAACTAAATTTTCGTACCATGGCATTTCGTATAATTTGGGGTTTTGATTTTTTGTCCTACCCAGACGCATGGAGGTGTACAGATGTGCAATTGTAAAGTACTTCTGTTTTGTGCGGCTAACACCGTGCTATATTGATTGGCCACCGGCAGTGAGCTGCATGCTGAAAAACGCTGGAGTCACTAACATTTCCATTTTCTTACTCTTATCTGTCTAGGCCTGGTCAACGTGACAGTATCTTAACCTGCCTGGATCTGGCTTGTGCTCTTATGCATATACATACCCAGAGGCCAGATAATATGTACTGATTTCATGTAGTTAAATTTCTATTTTGATAGTTATTCTACAGCACTCGATTTCTCTTGTTTGTATTTGGTCAAACCGTGAGTTGCAGTTCATCTCGCTAGTCAATCATTCCGAGGATTTCATACGTTTTGAATGTATGTATATATGAAATCACAAACCTGATCCAGGCAGAGTGTCGCCAAACTGCACGTGATCCCAGATTCTGTCCGGTTGTATTGGTCCAGACAGGTGGGAGAATGAAAATAGCATTAACAGTAAGACTCCCGCGTGCTTTCGCACGCACATGAGCACCAGTGACAAAACATTTTACGACGGAAGTACTGCACGATTTCATATCCTTGATGCCCTTTTAAGTCATTATTTTCTTCAGAAAACTAAAAGGTGTTTGCCAACTTATTTATGCTTGACGTTTTTAAGATTACGTTCACTACGAATTTACAAGCCTCATCCAAAAAAATTGCCGCACAGTCATACACTGCATGTGGGCTGAGATACTGTCAGGTTGTCAAAGCCTAGACATATATTGGAAATTTAACGTTAACTGGTAATTAGACTCCGGTGTGTTTATGCATTCAGATCAATACCGGTAGCAAATCAATTTAGCCCTGAATTAGCTGATTAGTACAGAAGTACTATACGATTACACACCCGTACGCATGATGCATCAGATTATTAATGTAAGGTCATCCGTTAATCCAAACAGCAAGTTTGTATGTGTCTTCCACGTGTTCGAACGATCAATCACGATAGTTAATCGAAATATATATTTTCGTCAGTCAATTTGTTATTCCTGGGGCCTTTTAATATATTGCTATGGTCATATTCTTATTTTAATGCTTTTGATCTTTCGTTCATACTTTGATCAGTTATCAAGTGCTTTCACTATTCACAAGTAACCGGCATCCACTGAATTCTCGTGACTGCCAATAATTTGTTGTAACTCATAATTCCAAGCACGGATCTACAATCTTTCACTACTTCTGTGCTGTGCAGCTAACACCGTGTTAAACTGATTCGCCTCCAGTAGTGAGCTGCATGCAAGAACACATTTGAATCTCTGCCGTTTCAATTTTTATTTCTTCTGACTTTGTAGTCCTGTGCAACCTGTCAACACATTAGCTAACGTGCAGTCTATGAGTGTACGGCACTTTGCCTCAATCACTCTTGTGATTTCATTCTCTTGGTGCTGACTCAATGCCGCCTGCTAATACGCTTTATTAATACAGTCGTTGACCAACTGTTCTGTTGTTACTCCCACCTATCATTTACTTTGTTGACGTGAATCACTATTTCGCTCGTTTCTGACAGTTTGATAAATCCAATATGCTCCTACGCTGTCCACATATAAAAGCATCCAGCTTGGCCGTCAACTAGACGGTGCGATCTCCTATCTATGCTCGTATATACGTTAAGCATAACCTTTCGGGCATCTCAGCACTATTTATTTTCATGTACAATCTCGATATGTCGTGCTAAAGGATTCCTCTATATGTTCATTTTAAATTAGAACTGCGTAAACATAAATACGTAGCATAGGTTTGTTCACGAGTCTCGAAGCTAAATTGTTATATAATTCCTCGCTTGCTGAATGATACATTCTACAGTCAAATTTACGATGTCGCTCTACTCGTTCACGAAACTTGTTAGAATTTCGTTCCATTCGAGGTGTAGGCACTCATCAGATGTTTGTGCTTATTCTTTTATAGGACTCCGTTAGTTATTTAAGTTTCCACCCTTCATCAGTATTTAGGATTTTACTTTTTCATGGTTGTATGGCCGTTAAGCATTCGGTACAAGCTACCGGCGTAATGCTGCCTCTGATAATAATGAAATTTACGAAACTCAATTTTTGAATTGAACAACATTCAGCATATCAATTATAAGATCCCCTGTGATTTGAATACATATCCATCCAGTATTATTTTTCAAATGACTCAATTTATCTCCACTTTTCATTCTTTCACAGATTATGGACCAGTTGTGCTACAATCAAAAAAGTCCCGAAAAGTCCAGTCCTAGCTTTCCAGAGGATGTAGAAGACGATGATGATGAACCTGTCCGAATGCAATCCTCCACCTTCACACCATACAAAATGCTTTGCACAGACAATCATCGAGACGAAGAACGTGAGCCCGCACCAGATGTCACTATGCTTGCCGACGATGATGAAGATGACTTCGTTCATGGCCGTAACTTTTCTCACGCCGTGGACAGTCCCCGTCACCCGAACGATTCGTCTGATAAGAAAGTCCACTGGTCCAACCAAAACGTTCAAACGCTGTTAGATTGCGTCGAGAAACATTTGGATGAATTTAACGTCAACAAAAAGCACAAGCAGGTTTGGCAAACCATAGGATCTGAGATGGAAAATCTAGGTTTCACAATGGAGCATTGCTACAATAAATGGAAAAATCTGCGTCGTGACGTTCGCCTGCTTGTGAATAATCCACAAAAAGCTGTCCGCAATGCAGACATTCTCCGCAGAGTTGCTCGTTTAATTTTGGTAATTTATCCCAACATTGATGCCACCACAATGCAAGTTTCCGGCGAACGTAACGGTGGAAAATCCGCTCCTGTCACCCCAGTTAGCCTTACTTCGATTAACTATAAAATGAACTTCAACGCTTCACACCACGCACCAGATTCACCCCGTTATATTTTGCCTAATGCCAGTGCCCCCATCACCCCCGGGTATCACTCAGTTTCATCGAATGGCGTTAAACCGAAGAAAGATCCCACAGTGCCAGGGACCGCGTTGTTCACCAACTTGTCATCCGAAAATGGTGACTATCCATCCGACATGAAATCGGGAACGCATACTAGTGGTCTTCCCTTTATCTTCAATCCTGCGGCAGCCGCGCTTTTAGTCCAATCGCAGTTATTTAATGACTTGCTTCGTCATCAGCAGCAGCAACAACAACAGGAACAACAAGCTCAAGAAGACGAAGCCTTGTGTTTGGATCGCTCGGATCCCCAGTTGAACGGGCCTTGTCGAGCGGACTTGGGCGGCACCAACGGTAGCATGACTCACCCCAACGGTATTTCGCACACTGTTTCTCTTGCATCCAGCCTATTGAACGGCCTGTTATCGGGCGAGCATAATAACCGCAACAATTCATTCACACCGACAACATCAACCCATCAGTCTGATGCTCAGTATCTGTTGGATAGAATACCACCAGGGAGTGAATTGGCCACGGTTGTCGAGCGTCTGCGCGATGAGGAGACCGTTCATTTACGTCTCACCGACATGGTGACTCACATTGCAGATGAACTCCGAGCTGCAGGTCTTCGTCGTCGGGCCACATTGGATCAGCTGTTGGACATTATGCAGGGTTCTCGTTTACCGAATAATTTGATGCAGCAAGCAAAAACAGCTACCGATGCTGGTAATCTCGCGTGATGTTTCTAGCAATCGAATGGTTGGTGGTTGAAGCTGCTATCTGTCCCGGTTCACTGATTGTGCATTTAATATTTGTCATCGTCGCAAATGGGTATTTGTTTGCGCCTTTGCTTTCCAACCGTATCCCCCAAATGTGGTCACCGTGTGCTGTTGCAATCGACACACCACTTACTCAACTTTATTTTATACCCTCGTGCATTTGGCCACTATTTTCTGTACTTGAGTTATTCTCATGAATGTTTTTTCGGCTGTGCTTTTGTTGTACCTGAAATTTTCGTGTGGGTCGCTGTGTCTGCATGTAATTGTACGTTTTCACACCTGTTTTTATTTTTGATACTGCGCACTGGCCATTCCTTTTTCTATGTCTTTTTCCGTGTAATCCGGTATAATTTTATGTTGCAACTGACAACGGAAGAACATTTTTGTCGTGTTCTCGCTTCGTGTGCACTGATCGCGTTTACTCGTTTGTGGTCGCATATCAATTCTCTATTCGCCTTACTGTTGGCTATGCGATTCTCGTCAAATTTGGTTAGCATATTTATTTTTTCCGATTGTTTTAATTCGAGACTTTCAGGCCTTCACATCAATCCTAGTTTTGATACCATCATGCTCGTCTCGGCATTTATTCTGGTCTATTTTATCTATTTCGCTTTTCTTGCATTACGCTAATCAGGTAGACCTAGTGAACTATTTCGTCTCATTCCATGCATTGTTCCACAACATTTGGTCTCTGTTTCGTCATCGAAAATGCCGCGTTTTCGGCACATCACCTAGAACGAATTTTTGTTGTCGATTCCTCGTGCATTTTGCAGTCATGAAGAATCTATTTTTTATTATCTCATGTAATCATTTTTCATTCTGTCACGATGCTCGTTTTTGCCATGTATATAATACATTATGAATATTCGATTGCCTACGCTTCTTGAAACCATTCGGAAGGAATATACTTTTCGTGGCTTACGTGTACAAATTGAATCTATGTATGATATCATCAGCCTGATCCATTGAATGTGCCGCACCGTCGTAGACTACACCTGGGCTAAAATGCTCAAGGTTGCCCAGGCCAAGACAAGGACGGGAGGAAAAATACACTGTCATGTTAAGAAGCGGTGTTTCATCGTCCAATTTTTCACTACTGCTTCGTTTGATGAATCTCACGCTGTTTGTGGTCCTTATATGGTGTTCATCACGAGTTTTCAACTGCCACTTTGGAATGAGATTGAGACGGCCTGATGATGATCACATTCGTTAATTTGACTTTTTCGCAACCTAACATCTTTCCGGCTAGCATAGCTAGACGCTAGTTCAAGTCAAGTGGTGTTTTTCACCTTGTTCTTACCTGACGTTTTAAAGATTAGAATCATTTACCGTTTCAAGTCTGGGGAAACTTCACGATCGTGCCACTATTTGGTGTTGGCGAAACTGGTTTCAAATGGGTCGTGCTGCCAAAACAAATGTTGCGATATTTGCAGTCAGTTCTGTCTAAATTCATTCGATGTTCGGAGTTCCTTAATTGTGTGCCTTTTAATTGATTGATTCAAACTGCTCGTTTACCTATGAACTTTCGAAGTTCTCGAGCAGCCTGTCAATTGTAAAATGCACGTCGGAGCAACACTACCAACTCGATGTTAATCATTGGGCATGTATATCAGAGAATCTAAAATTAGAAATTGCGTCTGGCTGTAGGTTCGTTACGAATATGACTGTTGTGAAGCTGAGATGTCTGGCTGATTTCCACAAATGTATGCTCAACTACTTTCTTGCAGTCACGTCCCACTGTAAGAAAGTAGTTGTGAGCATACAATTGTGGAAACCAGCCAGACAACTCAGCTTCACAACAATGATTTCAATCGTATAGGTCCCAGATAATTCCCGCTTAGATGTAGCGTAGCATCTTGCAAACAAATAACATTCGACACCGCGGTTTTGACACAATTAGTCTTGAATTTATATAATCAAGACTAGAATTCACCTGATCTTCCAGCTACAACGTGAACCAAGAGTTTATCAATCGAATTACCTGGCGCCTGAACATGTTTCTTGTCTCCGTATCAGATGTCCATTCTACTCTCCTGTTGAATTCAGTGAACTAAAGACTTGTTTAAAATCTATTACTGTCATGTGATCAACGTTTCTGCCCTGGTAGTTTGTGGACCGTACGCTGTGAATATCAGCATTTGACAACAAACCCGTACAAACATGCTACGGTCGCGTTCTATCGCCTTCTCATGCGCTTACTTATCACCGGTAGCGAAATGCAACCGTTTTTTGAGGTTGTGTGATTCTAAATCGATTAACCATAGCCTTATTCACCAACAGTTGAAGATATATAGTATGTACCTAAAATTGAAATCTTGCACTTTTTCTATCTATCTATCTAAACATTTAATTTACCGGGATATTTTAGGCGATTTATGTTATAAATTAGTGGCAGCAAATAAGGAGCGGGTTCCTAATTTTTAGTGGTTCATAATTAGGCCTAAAACGATATTCACGGGGCCCAAATAACGTAACCTCTCTGCTCAAGTTTTTGAACCCCTCCTGTGCAAACGCCATTTCTCGGATGCACGGACTAATAGCTGTTTTAAAGCCCACTGTCTTCATTTGATAAGAACAAAGAGCTTGACACCCGGAGTGGAAAGTGAATGCGGGCATGGAATTTCACTCTCATGGCCCCCTCAGTCTCAAGTATTATATCAGACTACCAAAATCAATTTGTGCCAGCTCAGACTTCTGGATCATTCTAACTGCATACTAGACTTATATTTTGCTATCCACACACTATATGCCAGCATTTTTAGATTGTTGGCTAATTTAGATGTTGTTTTTACCTTTACATGTTTCGATTTGATTGCATATTTTTGAGAATAGATATTTAATTACAATGGTTGAATGAAGCTTAAGTGTTACACGAAATCAAATATGATTTATGGCCCGATTAGCTCCCATTTACGAGTGTTTAACATCGGCTAAATGCTTTCCTACCCACTGGAATCTGGTTCCGTTGAATGGATTCACACGTTTTTGTTATTTTCCTCTTCATCACCGCCACCATGTTCCGTCACAAAGCATTTCGAATTCTCCGCACTGAGTTCATGTTTATTAGAACCACGTGTCACTATTTTTAGGGCTTTGTGCCTGCTTGATTCTCCCATGCGCACATGTCAATCGATCGACCAGTGCGCATGGCTTCTTTGTCTGGTTTGCGGAGCGAGAGCAAACATCGGAGATCTGCTGCTGCCACCCGTACTCTCACAATCATGGCAGCGGCAACAAACCAAGCGTAGGTCGTTTATAAGAGAGAGAGAGATTGGAACATGTCAGACGCTTTGTATACTGGTGGATCAGTGTGGGATGGGTGACGCGTGTGTTTACGCACGTATGCACCCACGCGCCAAGACCCCCATACAAACAAACTGACCTGGATTCACCGTGCGCATATGTTCGCTCCGTGCTTCACTTACCATTGTTCTCACCACCCACCCGATAACCATATGACCATTTGGGTCTTCTGCCCCAGGTCTGATTGATTCATCACCATTGTGCCTGAGGTTTTGATGCGAACCATGCGCCGCATAGGTTTCAGGTCAACCATTCGCTGAATCATACGTTCGTGCCCACAGCTTCAGTGAATTTGTGCAAGCCTATGTGATTGAAAACGGGGTCAGCAATCAGAAAGCAGGTTAGTCGATGACTAAACAAAAACAAAGATCGTGGCAACAACATTGGCGTCTATTCATTGCTGATCGTTCGGGCCTCGACGTAGGTAATTTATCCTCGGAATTTCATAACAAGTCAATATGATGCTCAGAATGTCTTCACAATCATGGTTGGGAAACAAAAATGAAATGATTTTCCAGATGTTAAATTTGCAGGGAAATTTGATGCGAATTTTAGAAAACGTTGACAGTGCATGCATGAGAAATTTCATTTGAATACATGTCCACTAGATCTTACTGGAAAAGTGACGTTGCGAAGCTAGTGATTAGAAAGCTCCGGTGTAAACTGCTTGTGCTGTGGTTACAATCTTACTTCAAATGGCGGGAGAAATCGTATGCTTTCCACCGGTATTATCCATAAACGAGTTTGGGGCAGACCGCTGAATATATTACAACCACCACGTCTGTCCATCAGCATGATTCTATTCAATTATAATGGTCTAAAAAGTATATAGCTTTACAAAAACCACAGAATAATATTGGATCTACGAATAAAATCACAACCAAAAATGGGATTCTGCTGCTTACTGAGGCGCTCAAGAATAAGAAAAATCCAAAGGGCGAAATTGTTTTCGATTGATGGGATGACAAATGTAGATGCATGGGGTCAAGATTAAATAAGAATTGTAGAGGATGATTTGCGATATTCAAATATTGTAAATCAAAATAAAATCCCCTTGGAGACGACGACGTGGATAATCGAATAAATTCAGGGTTTTGATTCGCCCATTTTGTTGTTTTCGGCTGAGTCACGCGACAAGTTTGTTAGCTCAATGGTATATTCTTTGTAAAGTCGCAACATCATTTTTAAGCCATGACGACCATGCTTGAACTGCATATTCCATCGTGGGTCTGATGTACGTATTTATAATGCGGGGAATTGTCTGTTTTGAGAACCTACCAGAAAATTCTCTTTAGGAGTGACAATTTCTGTGATGTTTTGCGATAGAAGGAGTTGCAGTGTCTCGACATCCCTTATTGCTTATTAACACACCCGAGTCCTTTTGTTCCATGGTCCACGAGAGGCTGTGTGCACCAAGAAAATATTGGAACCCCACATATTTTCCAAACTCTAACATGTGTCACTTTTGGAAATTGAAAAATAGGCGATTTTTAGGGAACAAACTTGGAGATTGTCCAGATCCCTCTGCAGCAGTTAGCAGTCTTCCGGCTTATTTAACCTTGACCACACTTTTATATCCTCCGCAAACAGTACGATCTTTCATTCGATGAAAACCGGTATGTCATTGGCGTAAATTAAGAAGAAGATTTGTCCGAGGATGGATCCCTGAGGCACCCTACTTGTCACTTGGCATCTAAGGTTGTAGATGCGACGATTCAACCAGATGACCTTTGTTTCGGCTGTTCCTACTTACTCGCTAGTAAGATTGCGATTCCAAGGCTATTTAGCGTCAGCAATGTATTAGAATATATTAAAAAAGATCGGGAATACATAGTCTTAAAACTACGATTACGGAGCGACCTCCTGTTGGCATTCAAAATCTTGAATACTGAAAATCATCCCCTAAAACACTTGTTAAAGCCCAATGGTCTTACTCGAACACGAAAACATTCAAAGGAATTCCGCATTCTCTATTGGATATTCGTCATATTTTTTTCTCGGTAAGAATTTGTTTCACTTGGAACATTGTGTTTGCAGAAATCATAAGCTCGGAATCTATTGAGGTTTTCGCTACTAAACTCGATGAGTATATGACGAACCTCGCGGTATATGACTGTCCCTATTGATTTTTGGAAGATTTTATATTTTAATTCCATATACCTCGTCATTCTATGGTTATTGTTAAGCTTACTGCTTTTTCGACCATAAAACTTTCTCAGTTCTGAGATACCCAATCTATTTTCCAAACCTACGTAGCCTCCCACCAGAACTCATTGACACGCACGAGTATGGTGCGGTATAATCCATAGATGCTTTGTTTTTTTGAATGCCTACATGGCTACGTACAGAACTGTCCGGTTTTTAACCCACATGATTTTTTCCATCCAGATGACTCTCCACATTTTCAGCTATGGTTGAAAGAGCTTTTTGATTCCGGTCCGAGAGATGGGTCTGTTTATGAGATGAGGATGGGAAATTTCTGTCGACATGTTCTCTCCCCGATGACAAGAACAAAGAACTGGGTTGAATTGAGTTCGGCAAGTAGAACACTCCGACGAGTGTGGTTTGTTGTTCAAATGCATGAAGGTTGATTCCAAACGGAATGTTAACCATGGACAGATGGTTACACTGGTAGGAAGGCGTGATGATTGCGAATATATTACAGTATTGAATACGAATATATTTGCAGTATTGAATAGCATCTCATAAACAATGGTTTCCATGAGTTAGGAGGAGACGAGTTATCTCTCATCATGATATACATAATCAGTTCAACGAGCGCAGAGTGAACTTGCTTCATTACCTGAAACAACGAGATTATTTTTATCGGACGTAAGAACAGTCCATAACGTAATAAATCGTGCCTTACTCCCGAATCATGAGTTGAAAATGCATTAGTTAAACAGGTACCCACAAAGCAGTAAACCAGAACAGCCTACTAAAATACACGAATAGTGAGATGCATTCATTAGAATGTGCTACCATAGATGTATGGGTGAAAATGAGGTTTGTTTCGGGGTGAAAACTGTCAGCCTGGGATAAAAAAATATCTTGTCATTCTCTACCATAATTGAGTAACTTGGAACCTGATCCTGAAATCGATTAATTGCATTCTCCTTTAGATTGTTTCCATATAATGTATCTATTCACAATCGCATTCGCTTTCAATCAGAAATAATGCAAGGTCAAAGCATTGAAAGTTGAGGTTGATTAGGGATTCGAAGCATTTCCTGATAGCGTATCATGAGAAGGTTCGCCAAGTGCAGATATTTAAAAATATATCAAAGAGTGTTTCAGTCAAAAATGTCGAGTCGACAATATAAAGATATCACACGGGCATCGCACTTTCGGTAAAATTGTGTCAATATATGTTGAAAGTAGCAACGAGGGTCTGTTTCATACCATTTACGGGAAGCGCGCAAGTTGGGAACAAATGTTAGCGATATTACATCATCTGTTGCGTCAGAGCAAACCATTTGATATTGTAAATGCTTGAATAAAATAAGAATCATCTCATAAACTCAACGTTCGTCATTCTACAACGAGTGATGGTGGCTGGACCTTATAGAAACTCGTCGAGGCGGCGTAAATAAATACCACATAGATAATTTTTAGGGTGCTCACATCTCGCGGACGTACACTTCACAACGGGTTTCTGGTTATTTGCTGTGTTCGTCTTTCAAAATTTTCTTGCTATGATCCCCGCTGCGGTAATAATTTTCGAAGAATGTGCCATAATTCATGAGTAAATTGTGTGCCTAAAATAGTGGAACAGACTATCACGCCGCCCAGTTGGCGAAGCCGTATAACATGCGCTAACAAACCAGAGCTGAGTGAGCTTCGCGACATGATAAGGAAAAGCAACTTGAGTATGCCGACCATCCACACTTTGCTATATCGGATATTACACATCTATTGCCAGCGAATCGCATTCACATACTCTCGAGGACCTCAGCAACTTTCATTGATTACGGAAGAGAAAGAACTAGGTGTGGATTAGCAGTAACTTGAAGTCTTCACGACAGTGTTCTGTGGTATAAAAAAGTCCTGCCAAACCTTAGCACTGCTCAGAAGGCTCTTCGGTGGTTTCACAAAGCAGGTACTCACACGATAATGAACACCTATATCAGGCCAACAATGGAATACGCTGTTCAAGCATGGTTCTCGTGGTTACATAATGGCACGGCTTTGTTGCAAGGCGTATACAACCGCGCTACAAAACACGTGTCCGGACATATGAGGTGATGATTGCAACTCTGAACCTATTTGACTTTTTGTGCCGTAGTGTTAAGGGTGACTTGATCCTGCTGTTCAACATTGTGCATAGATTGGATCACCCACTTGAACACCTGTTTCATCGCGATCAAATTATCGAAGTTTCTTCTTTGCTGTCCGAGATTGTTTTATATTGAACTCTCGGCCCCTACATTTCATTTGTGCATCAGGCCTAAACATGTTCACGGCTGAACTTGACAAGTATATGTTGAGCAAATCCAACGTCGCGCTTCAATACATAAGTTGAATTTCCATATTGGCAAAACATATTTATGACGAACCTTCTCAAGAAAGTCTGAGCACGAGCACAAATAGTGTGAATACCCAGCCGGAACATCCGGTATGAAAAAGCCATATTTTTGGTTGCTTTTAGGATACCGCGGTCTACCAACTATGAAGGACAAGCTCCTAACCCTTTAAAACTAACCGTCTTGACAACCGAAATGACCGATAGTGTCAAACGTGAATGGAAAGCTAATAGAAGAAATCTACCCCAAAACGTCAAGTTTAGCTTGCCCAAGTATAATAGCTGGAAGCAAGCAAACGAATAACACCGACCCACCAACTCCTAGTGATGCGATTCAAACTCAATGTCATGCGATAGCTCCAAAAACTCGAGCATTCTGACTCCAACCGAATCGGCCAATTGATAACCTTTCATGATTTGAACACTCCAAGCTTTATAAGATGTTTATATAAAATGCGCAAAGCCTTTCGAAGAAATTAGTGGAGTTAACCGAGTTATGCTCGCACTACTCAATTTTTTCGTACAAAGACGTTTTCAAAAGATATGTGAAATATCTTTGCATTGACCCCGCGAATTTGGAAGAACTTGCTCTTGACCATTCACATTAAAGGCAAGATTGAGAGGGGAAGATAGAGCTCTTAGCTTCTGAGCGCAGATCACGCCGTCGGCGTTCAACTGATGCCCGACCGAGTTATACCTATCGTTGCGAGCGTTTCGGGAGAGATTGTTCCTCCCGAATCGGATTGTTTGGTCATTCGAAAAGCTGTGGAACATGACAATTGTCACGTGATTGTGATGTACATCTATGGTCGACATCGACCAAAGGAGGCCAACAAATCACCTGACATTATTGCCATTACAGAAACATGCTCTTCTTCCAAATTGATTGAAACGGAGATATCCAATCCAAATATGTATTTGATAAGGAAAGATCGAGAGAGAAATGGCGTTGGTGTTGCTATTTATTATCTTAATCGCCTCCAGTGCCTTCCAGTTGGCAACATTGAATTACTTTGAATTTCGATCAATTAACTACTGTGAATGTTGGGTCTTAACGTTCGGGATATGACCGTTTGTTTAAGCAACCCGATCGATAAACATACCACTAATGCTTGGTATTGAAGTGAATACTAGTACCTCAGGGATTGCGAGAACTTCTCAAGAACCTAAGCTGACAATGTCTTTTAACTCGATGACGAAGCGTTCTATTGCAAACAATACGAGTTCAGCGAACACAGTGTACACGACAAACCACTAATGAGCCTATAATTTCTCGATAATTTAAAAGATTTTTTAATGTTGAGTGAATTATTATCAGTCGTAAACTCCAAAGTGCATTCACAACCTATAAGCATATTAGCTATTTCTCAATGCTAAATTTCAATCTAAATCAACGATGTTTCAAAGTCGCTTACGTCCAGTGCAACAATTCAGCTTTCTTCATAGGTAAACGTTTTGCCACTTGATCCAAAATCACCCGGAGATTGTTTTCTAACTTCGACGTTCGTTACCCAATCCGTATCTAACAGAGACAACAGAGTATTGTGATTACACATTTGTTCACGCTTGCAAATTAACCACGAGGTTACGTCTGTTCACGTCAGATAGTCGATGGAGTTGACACTTAGTTACCGGGGCAGATAATCTTTACGCTCAGTGAGCTCCTTGTGTGTTGGCATTTCATCGGCTAGAAAATAATGCGGCGCGTTCTGTTGAAATTGTGTCACATAGAAATGCTTACATGTTGTGGTGTTGCAGATTTTTTTTCGGCGAAAAACTCTATCCTGGCAGAAAGGGGGAATTTGATAGGAAGTATATTAAGCTGATGACAGATCACGCTTTTACGATGTATAACGAGACGATTGGATTGAAATTAAAAGAAAAGATAATATGCATGCTTATAGTCGAGAGCATAGAATAAACCGTTGACAATTTAATCACGCTGCTTAAATCACACCATAATGTTGGCCACAGCTATTGTATGCGGCTGAATGCCACTGAAGGAATGTCAGAAAATTATTTGTTTTAATCCTGATTCTACGGTCTCTACCTAATGAGTGCAAACAGCATGAAACCGGCCGTGGAGTATGTGTGTGTTAAGGAAATGCATGCAAATGGGATTTTTAATTATTTGAATGTTTAGTTTTGTACCAAGCATCCGAACTAACACCTCACCACCCGTTGTGATCTGTTTGCCGACAACATTGGATGCAGCAAATTTAGATTAAACAAGTTTGGTTTCTAACAAATTTTCAGGTTCGTTTCGTACAACAAACCGCAACGTCGTTCCCAGTCGAGCGTTAAATCGTCTATAAAACCCTCATAGTTGCTTACTAATGCGCCCAAACTTACACTTTACAGCCGCTTTCACGCAGTTTGCCGTTATCTAGTGGAGGCAGCATAATTAGGTTCTGAAAAATTGATAAAAATATATACTTTGAAGTCACAGTTGAGGGTTCAATATAACGAACCACGTTGTTTGAATATAGAATCACAGTTTTTTGCGACAACTGCTCAAGTCTCTTGTAATTGACGAAAGTATTGTTTGTTCAAGTACCCTGCACTTACATCACATAATTATTTTGAATTTTATCTTAGAAACAACAATAAAAATGTAATCAGCGCAACCAAGCAGTTGAATCACCGAACTTAACAAGGCACATGTATTTTTACAACAGAAGTCAGGTGACTGTCACTACACAAACGCAAAGAAGACTCCTTTCACAATTAGAGTTCGCCAGTTTGAACACCACACTGTTGGACATTTTAGAATTCATTAATTACGGGTTTCTCATCATAGCTTCTGAAGCAACACGTTCTTCAATTAACCACTCCAAGAAGGAGACCACGTGAGATGTTAATGAAAAATTAATTAATAAGTATGTAGGTACAGTTATTGATTCAAGCGAAGAGATTCCATTACATAAGTGTGGAGGTCAACTCACAATCCTGCCCAAACTACAGCTTCACTCACATCCACGTGACGCTTACTCTCTACTACCAGCTGCGGGTTGCGGATACATCAGCGTGCTTTGAAACAGTGATACAGTAAATAACGTGGTTCCAGTTCAAGGGCTAATAAGCCTATAAATATGTAAAACAGTGACTTGCGAGCACTGTCACACTTACAAATGGCATCAGTCAATTCAATTCTTTCATTTTGAAAAAATACTAATATTGCACACCTACAAATATGTTCTCTTATTGCTCAAATAAACTTGAGAACAACTCTTAATTTTCGGACCGTTTATTGGCAGGTCATCAATATTTTAAATTAAAATAATAAAACTTTTTATCGGTGATATATCTCATTGTGTGGAGGTCGTGGTTAGAATACGATTATATAAGCCCCCAAATGAACGCGTCTCAGCCTTTACCGTTAGTTCCAGCATCCATTATTCCTACAAGGGATTTAGCCTAACACTGAATTCAGCAGATAAAATGAAAAGACTCCTGCTTTGGCGATACATACTTCAAGTTAAAACTTGCTGTATTGATGCACAGCCAGTCCACATATCGAAGAGCCAGAGATCACGGGAACCCTAGCGAACTTGTGGTTTAATTCAAGTTCCGTCATGTTCACGATCGCACCCATCTGTCGCACGGTTCAGTGAACCTGATCAAATTCATTATATTGATATAGCGTTCATTTCGTTGATGGTAGGCCAATCAGACGAAACATGAAATAATATAGGGGCATTTGAATGTCTACTGATTTTACCAACATGGATAATTTTTTCTCAGTTCGATTCATCGTCGCTGATTACAGTGGGTGAGCTTGAAGATCTGAGTTTCCCACTGAACTATTTTGCAATGTTACACATTGAGCGTTGCCATGTCAACTTCACTAAATCATAGCAAACAATACAGAGCTGACAGTAAACTGCATGTGGTCGCGATTTGAGTTTCTAAGTTACGTGGAGGTATTTATTCTGGTTCGAATCATTGAATAGGACTATACACACCGAATGATCATGGGTACGAATTGACACGTGACATATTTTTTCTCTCGCTTTAGAAACACACCATTTATATGAAGATTGCTGTAAAAAGGTGTTTCTCGTGAGTGTTATGGAAAATCCGCCACAGTTGATATATAGGGGTTGTTACATTCTCTGACATACCGGTTAATGATCGAAGCAATGAAAAGCGATCATTTCTCTATTTTTGTGGCTTTATTGCTAGCTTTAATACCGTCACAAACCTGTAAAATTTTAAGAAATCAGGGAGATATTTATCTGATTTATGACACAAATCCGACTTATTCGAGAGGATAAATTAAGGTACGTTAACCAATACATCAACTAATTGAATGTACGACAAGCTTGTTGTACGATTCTCTAGAGTATCAAACAAGGAAGGAGAAGATATTTGTAGATCTTTATTCTAAAATATTAGAATTTTCAACTTCCAAAAAGATACACGGTAAACAATGACAAAATATCAACAACATACATGCTTTCACAATTTTCAATGACAATGACAAAAATGCTTGGAGGCGATTTGGATTAAGGATCGATGATATAGTGTTGTTCGAAATGCTAATATAATATATTCCGATTAAGTTTTACAAAAGAGATTGAGATGTAGTTATTCTGATGATGATTGAGTATAAATTATCGGCGGGAATGTTGTTGATTTGTGGACCACAAGACGAAAAGTGTCAATTCATTATAATTTCCAAGATGCGTTCGCAGGAGATTGAACTTGCGTTAGAAATAATTTTTATACAAAGAATTATTCTTTAGAAATGAATGCAGGAAATATTACATGGGAGCAGTGTAGAATTTGAGGTATGATACAGGATCGGGTGCAGTGAGAGATCCTTTTAGGATAAACATCAAGATAGCGGAGACGAAAAGCGTAAAACGAGAGTCTGCATGCTTTATTATGTATACAATTAAGATAATAAGGTCAGGTTAAATTCTCGAAAATGGTGACACCTAGATACGTGATAAGTTTCTCTCTACTACGGTATGTGAATTTTATTCTAGATCGCTGAAAAATGCTATTAAGAGCGTCATGCTTTTCGCTACGCAAATTAGTGACCACAAGTCCTATAAATATTTAGAGAGTTAAAACAATCATCTCTCGTCAGAACAGGTAGTGATTTCATCGAATACAGTCGTGAGTGTTACTAAACAGTTGCTTCTAGGTACAACAAATCCAATGATCACATCATCAGCGTATTTGAGACGAAAAGATGAGGGCGGCAGCTGAAAAGCTGATTAGTATGTTCAAAATTAGAATGAGAATGGCATGTTGAAGAACTCCTTTTTTGGGTGCAACCAAGAAAGTAGTACACTGACTTCGACGTATTGATATTTATACCAAAATATCTTCAAATCCATTTGACAATGCTATGTGCCATAGACTGTGATTTCAGTAGTTCTACGTGCTGCATACGATCTGCAGTGCCGAACACGTTGGTGTAGTCAAGAAAGGATACTTTAATAGCCACTGATGTTTGGTCGAGCTGGTGACATTCTATGAATTAAGCACACAACAGCAGTGGTCGTCGCTCGCTGTTTTCGAGATGCAAATTAATTATCATCCTTGTTATAAGATGATTTTAGCATTCAGTCGAGAGAAAAACTCATCAATACTTGTGAAGTACATCCTATGCGCTTAAATTTGTCTGTGAATAAGAAAACTCGCCTGAAATCTTTTCTATGCACAACGCATGTATAATAACCGAATCCGCCCCAATAATAACCGATGCCCCAGCACATTGCGATTCGTGAGTTTATGACCTTGAGTGTTTCATCACCACTACAGATGGTACTCAACAAATCAACTGATTTTCGAAGAAAACGCAATTCCATTTATACATGCTATATTCAGAGCTTGTTAGGTGCTAAGCGCTAGATTCATAATCTGTTGATAAAATGTTCTGCACTCCGTGCTCAGCTCTCATTTTTTTCTTGCACAAGCGCAAAACATGGTAACAATGCTTGTCGCCGCCAAAAATCGGGCGTGCTTTGCACATTGTCAAGGTTGAACGAGTCGCCACTGAAAACACAAAGTGCATGATGATGCAACTATCGAAGTATTTTGAACGGATCTGTCGTATCCCAACCTCGGTCTAACAATGTATTAATTTCTACCGCTTTAAACGTTCAACCAACGGTGTTGAAATATCCTTTTACAGTTTGTCTATTATTTTCATTAGAATACCACGTGGTGCAACGAAGTTACTATTACAAATTATGCACCAACGGTTAAATTAAAGCAAGACAAGATCAAGAAGCTTTGAAGACATTGTGAGTATTAACTGAAGTGACTTGATACCAATTTATCAAATATATACCTATAATTTAGCTTCGCCATCAGCATTGTGTATCTGATTGCCCATGAATTGGTGATCGTTACTGCTCGTTGCGCGAATCTCACGGAATGATCACGAACCACGAAAACAGAGATGGCTCGGATGCGAATTTATTCCAACAGCGAAATTCACATTGCATTTGATCCAGGAGTTACTTCGGCCCCGTTCGGACCCTTTCCCCATATTCCGCTTTAAATCTTTTCTTTCAGTTGGAACGACATTGCTCTTTGTGTTTGGCAAATACCTAAGCTTAGGATGTTCGCGATCACCTTCTAATTACATGCCGAATTTTTTCACATTTTATTGAAAATGTAAACGTTATATTATAGTTTTACTCAGTAAAATTATTAAAGAATATTGCATCTGGAAGTTTGAAACCCACACCAACTGTAGACAAATGTTTAGCAACACTTTCATTTCAGCCTTTACACTCGTATAGTTGTTGGACTTATTCTTATACAAAGTCGAAATCTGTAAGTATGTTGTTGGCCTCCTTCGGTCGATGTCGACCATGGATGTACATCACAAACGCGTGAATGTTCAAATTTTGCAGCTTTTTGAGTGACTAAACAGTCCGATTCGAGAGGAACAATCTCTCCCGCAGCGCTGGCAACGATAGTCAGAACTCGGTTGTATTGCGTTAGTTGCACGTCGGCGGCGTGATCTGCGTTCAGCTGCAAGAGCTGTATCTGCTCCTCCCCAGCATGCAGACGACGCTTTACACAGTGCCTCCAATGTGAGCGGTCGAGAGCAAGTTCTTCCCAACTCGCCGGGTCAATGCCAAGAGCTTTCATATCTCTTTTACAAACGTCTTTGTACCGCAAGTGCGGTCTGCCCAATGGTCGACTTCCTAGTTGCAACTCACCATAGAGTAGATCTTTCGGAATACGACCATTTTCCATTCTATAGACATGACCAAGCCAGCGCAGGCGGCGCTGTCGCAATAGAGTGAACATGCTCTGTAGACCAGCTTTTAAAAGCACTTCAGCATTAGTCACTCTGTCCATCCACGATATGTTCAAGATACGACGGATGCTTCGTAGATGGAAAGCATTCAGCTTCCGTTCGTGTCTTGCGTGGGTGGTCCAGGTTTCACTGCCGTACAGTAAAGCGTTCAGTACGCACGCGCTGTACACCATCATTTTCGTCTTTACAGTCAGCTTGCGGTTACCCCAAACACGAGAGTTCAAACGGGACAGAATGACAGCTGCTCTGCCAATTCGCTTATCAATCTACGTGTCTAGCGAGAGGTTATCCGCAATGGTTGAACCAAGGTATGTGAACTGATGTACTGATTCAAGCTGACAGTTTCCAACAGTTATGATGGGAGGCGATACAGTCCCTTGGCTAAGGACTTTGGTCTTGCTCATGCTGATTGTTAGACCAAAGTCTTTGCATGCCGACGAAAAACAGTCCATTAGAGACTGAAGGTGCTCCTGGGAGTGAGCAATAAAGGCTGCATCGTCGGCAAACAGCAGGTCACGGATTAGCACATTTCGTGCCTTGGTTTGTGCTCTCAACCGGTTTAGGTTGAAAAGCTTGCCATCATTTCGCGTGCGTAAGTAAATACCTTCTGTTCTCGTCCTGAAAGCGTACTTCAGAAGTAGAGCAAAGAAAATGCCGAACAGCGTGGGAGCCAGAACACACCCTTGTTTGACGCCTCGGCGGATTTCAAAGGCTTCTGAGCTGAAACCGTTAAAATGGACTGAGCCCTTCATGCCTGAGTGGAACGAAATAACGAGCTTTAGCAGTCTTGGTGGGCAGCCTATCAAATTAAGCATTTTGAAAAGACCCTCCCTGCTGACGTAGTCGAATGCCTTCGTTAAATCAATAAAAACAGCGTATAATGGCATACGCTGTTCCCGACACTTTTCTTGAAGTTGTCTTAGGGAGAAGATCATGTCAACGGTCGATCTTCCCTTGCGAAAGCCACATTGAGATTCGGAGTAAATTCTATCAGCTAAAACTTGCAGCCGGATCTGTAAGACTTTAGCAAACAATTTGCCTACAACATTCAGAAGGGAGATTCCTCTGTAATTGTTGCAGTCGCCTCTATCTCCTTTATTCTTGAATAGCGTGATGATCTTGTGTCTCGCATCTCTTGTGGGACACCCCCCTCCTGCCAGCACTGAAGAAGCAAATGGTGAAGCGGTTGTAATAATGCTGCTCTACCGCATTTGATGAGCTCAGGTGGAATTCCGTCGTCACCAGGGGCCTTCCCATTCGATAAGCGGTCGATTGCTCTATTGAGCTCATCAAGAGTAGGGGGAGTATCTAGATATTCAATAGTCGGCAACCGCTCGAAATTTTCAAATACATGTGGTAAAACCGTACTGTCCCTAGAGTAGAGGGAGGAGAAGTGCTCTACCCATCTTTCCATCTGCTGAGTTTTGTCCACAATCGGGTCACCAGATACAGACTTAATGGGAGCCATTTATGTTTGTTTGGACCAATGGCTCTCTTGATCCCATCATACATGCCGTGAAAATTTCCAGTATCCGCAGCTTTTTGGATACTAAGGCTAATTTCTGTCCAGTAGTCATTTGCACATCGCCTTGCAGTCTGTTGGACCTTATTTCTGGCTGCTCTTAAAAGTCGTAAGTTTTCATCTGTTGGCATACCTTTGAACCTCAAGAATGCTGACCGTTTCTCATCCAACACAGCAGTCATCTCAGAAGCTTTTGCTTCGAACCAGTCGCTCGTTCGAGCTTTCTTCGGACCGAAAGTGGAAAGTGCGACTCGGCATATGCTGTTTTTAATCGATTCCCAGTTTTCTGAAGCCGATTCAAGTGGGGTTGTCTTGCTGAACTCGGCTGTGAAGGCTTTTGCAAATCGCGCAGCTAGATTAGGTTCGCACATGCGGGTGACGTCAATCCTAGGCTTACCAGACAATTTGGTGCGGTGAAATCTCGTGTCGGAAAGCTTCAGTTTTGCACAAACCAGTGAAAGATCAGTGTCACAGTCTGCGCTTTGATATGATCTGGTGAGAAGTACGCTTCCTATATTAGTGCGCCTAACAAGAATAAGATCAAGCTGGTGCCAGTGCTTAGAGCGAGGATGTTTCCAAGAGACCTTATGCTGTTGTTTTGTTTGAAAGAAAGTGTTACTAACACAGAGACTGAACTGTGTGCATAATTCTAAAAGGCGTAGTCCATTTTCATTAGTTTTACCTACACCGAATTTCCCGAGACAGTTTTGCCAAGATTCGTAATCCGAACCAACTCTAGCATTGAAATCACCCAATACCACTACACAGTTTCTTTGTGGCACGTTTTCAGGACTGTTGCGAGGTTGTAATAAAAAGCGTCTTTTTCAGTAGTCGTCGCAGAGAGCGTCGGCGCATAAACGTTTACCAACGTAATGGTACCAGTAATGCACCTCAGATTTAGAGTCTAAATCCGTTCGCTCCCGCTGCTGCATGGTTCTGTTGCTTTTAGAAGGTCGTTTCGAACGGCAAACCCAACTCCATGCAGTCGAGGCTCATCAGAACCCCTTCCTTTCCAAAAAAACGTGTACTCTCTTTCTGTCAGCTTACCAGTGTCTGGTAATCGCGTCTCTTGTAGGGCTGCCACGTCGACCTTTAGTCTCTTTAACTCGTTGTTAATAACAGCAGATTTTCTTACGCCTCTGATATTCGAGACGTCGTCGTGAAATCCAGGAAGAATGGACCGGACGTTCCAGGTTCCCAGTTTCAGAAATGACATTTGTTTTTTCGTAGTTGGTTTCGCTGGTGCGGAAATAACAGTCTGTTTGTCGGTTGATTCCTAATCCCCATGCACCCAATGAGGATAGCAGACCGTGGCGAGACGGCACCATATTGGCTGGGGGCTGCCCAGCTTGAGGCGGGCGGTAGCCGTCCAATGAGACATGAAAGTCTCTCCCACCGTCGAAAGCAGCCCCAGGCGCTGAGCTCTACGCCAATCGAGCCATAGCTTTTAACCGGTATCTGCTGCTTCCCGTGTTATTATCCGCAGAAGCGGAATGGAGCGTCCTCTCCATTGGTGCGTTGTGATGTACGCCAGGGCAGTTCAAAGTGGAGAACTAGCTGTTGCCCATGCAGCAGGTGCTCCCTCTCCACGGCACCATCGGAACCAAAGGAACAGCTAGGCTGATACGTTTGGACAACGATGCCGTCGCAGAAGTTGGCAGGGCGAAGTTGTAAAAAACTTCGTCAAAACGGACGTAGCATCTAACACGAAGGTACCGAATTTGATATTTATTACGAGGCGACAGCCAACACTGCCAAAACAATGGGTTGAAGTATTCGATGCTAGTATTATAACCTTGAAGCAATGATTTATTCCTGATCAGGGCGAACATCAAACGATAAAGTGAATAAAGCGAACGAATACAGCTTGCCGGTCTATCCGGTTAAGCGTTTTAGCATACAGGGTTTTAGCAATCGAGGTGGTGAGGAGGAAATATGATTCGAGGTATTTTACTTCGGTTCTAACTAATGTTGATCGAATAAAGTGGCAGCCTATAAATAGGGTAACCACCAGGTGAAATGGATTGCAGAGCGGAGTTTGTCAAGAAGAACCAAGAATAGAAGTTTCAATTACACGAGTTGTTCTACTCTGAAGCTATGCGAAAAAAGTTTAAATTTTGAGATGAACAATGGAATTCAACTTTGCTTGAGTTCCTATAATACTAGCACTTGGATAGAGACACTACTAAGTTTGAAATTCGCCGTTAGATGATTTTACAAAAAATATCGATCAATAAAAAATTTGGCTCAGACCTCTTTCACTGCAAATTAGTAACTTTAACTTTCAGAGGGAGTATCTCTGTGCGATGATGTAGAATACCACCGACTAAGTTAGATAAAATTCCCAAAATATTAAAACTCATTTACTTGGATCCTCATATAAATATTGTTCAGTTTTACCACGCTCGTGGTGCTCTGTTGCCCTAATTTACTGAACCGTGTATTTTATGAACTTGAACATAAACCCCTGGCTCAGGTTCTGATGTTTAATATATTCAGGAACTGATTTACACTAAACCGAATTTGACTACGAAATCGCTGTCCGATATGTTTGAACCGATTTTTTCAAACCGTACTAAACCTAGCATTGCTACCTCCAACTGCTGATCAAAATCAGCACTGAGTCCAGCACCAGAGTGCAAGCGACGTAGGGTGCAAGAAAATGCATGTATTGATCAATACTAGGTTGTATGATACTTAGATTTCCACACATTAATCCACCTCCTGATTTGAATTGACTACATATAAAGTTGATTCACGGATGTACACTCAGATACAATTGAGCTTTTTCTATTGGTTGGTGATATAAATGGCGTAGATTAGATGGTGGGATTTGGCTACGATTACGTATTTTTAAACTAATATTCCTCCCCCAGGACCATATTAATACGTTTGTTTGAGCTCAACGCATTAACCTCCAGAGACACGGTGGCAATCATATAGGCAAATTTTGTGGTTTAGTGATAGGATCATTTAGATGTGATGGTTGGAGTGCAATTTGATTGTGATCCCTGTTCTGACTAATATCATTGGTCCGACGAAGCCTGTGCGTCAGAAGTGAAACGTTACACAAAACTACTCTAACCGATTTAAGAAGAAAATCACTTTATTTGTTTGAACACATTTTCAGGAAATATTAATTTAACCACACAAATTTCCAAAATACAATGTACGAACGGAAGTTAAAATTTATGTTTTTATGGGAAGCTTCGGATTGCCAGTCAAATTTTCATATCCCAAACATCTTCAAATTGGTCTCCCAGAGACATCAAACGTTTTGTTGGAAATCGACGTGTCGGCGTAAAATATCTTGATGAAAGAAAAAAAGAAAAATGTGTGGAAAAATTAATTTTAAGCACGGCCAATTTAAAGGCTGAGCAAAAAATATTTGTGGAAAGTTTGTTCAAACGAATAAAGCTATTTTCTTCTTCTTGTCATTGTTTTTTTCAACTTTGTTTTCATGATTATAACTATTCCATCGGTCCCAAACCTCTTTCAGTATATTACACGAAGGTCTGCTAACTACCCCAGCGTACTTCGTGGCACTTACCAAATAACAGACTTAATTCGTGGGGTGTGTTGTGAAGGAAAAGCATGCAAATGAATATTTTAAACTTAATTCGAATTTTTCCGGAATTTTCGCTTAAGAAACGGCACATTTGTCCGGGATCCCTGTTTACACGGTACCGAGCGGTTGTCATGGTGATATACGCGACCGGCCGAGTCTATTGTCCACGTTCCGTCGTTCCATTAGTTGCGAATCGGGTTCTATGGGAACGACCGTTCCACGTTCAATGATCCTATCCGGATGAAAATTTGCAAGCTCCGCTTCCGATCTGTCCACCACCCGCAATGGCATCTGGAAACGGATACAGACACAGTTTTACAACCACAAAGCGCCGTTAGGGGGAGGCTATCAGAAACTAACGTCTACAATCTTCCATGTGCATTGCGTTCACACGCATACATCCAAACTGTACGCAAACTCGTAGAATAAGTGTAATAGACGTAGCGTGTTATTAATTGCCATGGTAGGGTGTAACTGAGAATGTCACCGTGCAGATCTTTGGGCGTTACCGTTGATCATCTCATCGAATTAAACACTGAGAGGAAATATTTCCAACTTGAAATGACGAACAAATCACTTGGATTATCCCGATCCCATTTGGATAATTCCTAAGAAATTAAATCGGTAATTGAAATTATTTTTGGCCTAGATTCGAAAATGTATCTGTCTGAACATTTCCCATAATATAAATCAAATTCTTTGTATATAAGCCCTGGAGTAGATCTGAAATCGTTTGTAAGATATTTCATTTGGGACAAGTTTCGCCGTTTTACTAATGACATAACTCGAACAATAATCCTTGATTTTCATTAAATATCATGCGATCAATTTAGTTGGTGAATGAAGAAAAAGTCGTGATGGATTCATTAAGTATATCAATGCGTTCAAAAAGAAATATTTGATAAACTTAGAAAACATTTAAAATAATAGCTTTTTAGCCCGCAAACATTTCGACTTTCACAACTGACGTCTAACTTTAAACAAACCAACAAGGGCTAGGTCAACCGAATCCGAATAAAATGTACGCGATCACGATCATATAATACTGCTTTGGGAAATTGACGAAAAATTGTGGATCATTCGACGTGGGATATAGGATAAAACAAAGGAAGAATTAACCGTGAATGTTAATCTTTTATTGATTTAAATTTATCAATCATTATTTCGAGGTTGACAAAAGAGAGCGGACTTACACATCTCTTACTAATCATCAAACTTCGTTGTGATCAGATAATTTCCGTACGTGCTGTGAACTGCGATACGAGAAATGGTTTGATAGAGCAGATCAAGCACGTACACTGCAAATGACTCATACATGTCATGCGAACAAACAGGACGATGCTTTTGCACACGGCCTAAGAATAAACACGAAATGAATGAAATACTTGAGAAACACAGTCAACATACAGCAACGTATAGCTGGAGTAAACATGAAAATATTTTTTATGCAGACCACATTTCTCATACTGAAAAATCTTTGCTAAGTTGCAATGATGAGATGTGCTTTCTACAAAACCATGAATATCACAAGTTAGTTGTATAGGCACGCGAAATGAATCAATTCTTATAAATCACAGAAGACATTTATGGTTTGCTAAACATTTCACGCCTTGTATTTCAATAATTAGTTAACTTAACTTGAACGCCAATCTTCCTGTCCATCTCTAGCCTCGCATTTGAAATTCAAGTGTTTTACGTGTATTTTGCATATCACAATTGTATGTTTATGCGGTATTCATACAAACATTACACTAAATGAAACACGTTAATATATGTGGATCCTGATAGCCTTTCTTCGCTGAATGCAAACAGGTATAATGATCATAGGTGCATTTTCTCCTTCATATTTTTATGTTACCAACTTCTTTTTAATCATGGCATAAAAATATGGAGACGAATAAGAAATGTTGATGATTGAGTTTTACTACAAAACAACCTCAATACCCGGTTCGAATGGTCATCAGAAAATAACCTGCCTTTGAATATGCAGATCGGGCGCAATCCTGGCTTTTCCTACCCGTACAAGCTCTGCAACGAGTACACAGTGCAAGAAAAGGACCTGTGTGTCTGGATTTACGGTAGTATGAAAAATGGTCTACAATGCAAATCCGTGTACAAACGCGTGTCTCGGCTGCTAGTTATGACATGGCGGATATTTGGACGTTTTTCTCGGGGTGTTTCCCTCTCACGATGAACACATATATACACCCGGTTCTAGACTATGCTGCCCAAGCCTGGACATCATGGCTCAAGAAAGATGTTACTTCCGGACCGCTTATGCCACAGAACTTCTAAGCTTCTCAATGGTTTTGAAAATATGCCATACGTCGAGCGACTCAGATGACTGGATTTGAGGACACTTGCACAAAGTAGAATGCGAGGCGATCATATCCTTGCATAAAACTCCTTATTACTAATTCCCACCCTCTGGATAAATTATTCCACCTTCGAACTTCCAACAACATCCGTGGTCATTGTTGCAAGTTAGAAATACACTCCAAACGGAACAGCAGCAGTTATTTTTATTCGGTGCGCGTGCAGTTTGAATGGAATTACTCTAGCTGCCAATTTGGCAAACTCAAACTTTTTAGCTACATTCAATTCGAAACTTGACGAATACAAGAAAGTTAATCCTAATTTTGCTCTTAACTATTAATAAGCTATCCATAAGCTATATATATGCTTCTGTCGACATACTTGCTACGGGACGGTATGGAAAATACATCTCGTTTATTTGTTCATGTACCCTGGTCAGAGCGGGTAAAATCGCCCCCGAAAGGGAACCCAAACAAAACAAATGATCGTAACAAGGGCACCCTTATTCTCTTAAATGTAACAGAAGCTGCCACTCGCTCAGATACAACATTGGAGATTTAATAGTAATACTATCCAAACCAGCAGTGCAACGGTTATCGATATTTTCCGATTCCCGAAGTCATCGAATTGCGAAGGTAACGGTCCACTGACACATTTGACAACAACTATGGTTGACACCGGGCTTAACAATAGGAACCAGTACAGATACAAAGTTACACAAGAGATCAAAATTATCATTAAACACCTGAAAACCGACGCTATCGTCGAAGTTGCCGAACCTCTTGGCACTGAGAACGGCGATGCCGGGAATCCTGATCCAAAAAACGGATTTCGACCGACTTTATCGGAGTCGGCGATGAAATATAACCATTAACACGAACACCACCATCTTCAACACGTTCTCAACTTATCTCCTCAAATACTCATCATCCAACACTTTTATCCAGATCAAACAGTACACAAACTAACAATTCTTGACACATAAAATTCCCGAGCTAATCGAGATTCGTGAAAAATATTCACCTGGTTCAATCGGCAATTAGCTGAAGAGGAAATTTCCATTCCAAACATGTTTCTTTTTCATCGTGATCGTAAGGACCATGGAGGAGGAGGTGCTGCTAATTACTATGATCAACACCTCACGTTCAGAGAAATCACGGACCACCATTTGATACTGCGAGAACACTCTGGTATACACTTGAATTAGTACCAGGTGAAAATTGTATTGTTGGTGTGGTTTACTGACCACTGTCAGCAGACGAAGCATACAACGCTAGTTTACTTGAGAAAACTCAGCTGGTTGTTTCCAGATATCAAAACAACGTCCTGATAATGGGTGACTTTATTCTTTCGGATTTACTCAAAATCGAGATTCCACCTGTGAATTCTTTTGATCATCTATTCTACGAAGTGTTCAACGATATTTCTTTATTTAACAACATATCAAGCAGTGCTCGCTTCAGAGGCACAAACACATCGTTCATACTCGAACTTGTTCTGACGAGCGAGGAAAATGGCATTGAGGATATACGCCATGAAGCACCAAATGGAAAGAGTGATCATGTAGTCATTGTTTTCGACTATATATCTGAGGCTAAAAGTGGTAATGACGCTCAGAAATTGCTATGAACATCGATACGTTTGCATTATCAATGGAGCTTCAAGAATTTAACGACTGGGCACCGATTAATACTGATGTCCAACAATGCTGGTCATCGATACTTGGAAAATCTACGAAAAGATAGAACTCCAATCTAAATATGTTTGAAACCAGATAAAAGGATTCTAATTCTTGATCCTAAGTCGAACACGGGAATGGATAAAGGTGAGAGATTGTGAGTGGTGAAGCCACATACTGCAGTTAACACCGGAATCCTGGGAATCCTACCGTTTGCTGCGAAACAAAGTTACCAAACTTGTCCAAAAGGATAAAGAAGAGAATCACACCAATCTGATGGATGAAATTGAACGAAACCCGACGCTGCTCTTCGAGATCATGAACAGTAAGGCTAGGGTAAAACCTAACGTTTCCGCTGTACTTACTACGACTGGAACTACATCCACTGCTCTTGAAGCTGTCAACGGAAACGCACAATTCTACTCTAGAGTATTCTAACCTAACAAGCGCTCATGTTATGTTATGCCTGCATTCAGATAACAAATTAACACAATACACCAAAACGCTGTGAACCTCGAGAGGCTCCTCGTGAGGCAACTCGTGTTAAATACAAAAAATCACCGGGTTCTGATGAAATAACACCTTTCGTCCTAAAACAATGCACCCATGCTATATTCTCACCAGTCTTTGATCTTTTCAATCCGTCACTGAGTTCTAGTAAGGATCCTACTGAAAGGAAGGGTGGATTAATCACTCCGATATACAAAGACGGGAACCGATCCGATGTGTTTAACTACAGACCAGTCACGTTGTAGCCAGTGGTTTCTTAACCTTTGGAAAGATTTGTAGATGGTGAACTTATCACACATTTGGAACAAAGTAAGCTTCTTTCCATCGCACGGCACGGATTTAGAACAAGACACTCAAGATTTATGGTTAAAAAAGCAGATTGCTATACAGTACCATAGGATATACGTATAAAAATTAAAAAATCGTTACTTGTATGATCGTATCCGTGTTCTTCATAGGCGGAGGGTGGTGGTGGTGGGAAACGTCCGAAAATGCGTTTCAGTAAACCGAGCAAGCTGCACGCACGCTTGCAGACGGCTTGGCATTGTAGGCTGTTCTTCAAATTGCCAGACACCCAGATTCCGAGATATTTTTGTGATGTACTTCATTCAAGCGGGTGGCTGAATAGTGTATAGGTAAAGGGAAAGGGTTTTCCGACCTGCAACATTTTGCACTTGCGGAAATTAAATGGCAGTTTGTTTTGGATTGACCACTGGTGCAGCTTATTCAAATCTCCTTGCAGAACTTGACAGTCCTCGATAGAGTTAACTTTTGTCCGGGTTTTTTCTCCTGATTCTTATTACACTGGATAACTTGACTCGAGCCGTGGATAATGGATACCCTATCCACGCTGGTTAATTGGATATTTCTAACGCTTTTGGCCGTGTTAACCACAGCATACTGCTACAGAAATAGTTGCAGCTCAGTGGGCGGCAGATTATTGGCCTGGATACAGGATTACTTCACTGTTAGAGACACCATAGTTAGCGTGTATGGAGTACTATACAGTCCAGTAGATGTTACTAGTGACGCACATCAAGGCTCAGTCTTCAGCCAATAATCTTCGTGGTGTACGCGAAAGATATACCTGAAATCATTTTATGGGCAGATGACATCAAAGTCTTGACTAGCAAAGACACCATAGAAGATTGTCAAATTCCACAAAAGATCTCGAAGCACTACATTAGTGGTTCTTACGCAAATGCCTACCATTCAACATCCATAAATGTAAAATATTAAACGTCGGTAAACCCGTTGAATTCACAGGTTCTTTGTGATTTCAGCAACTTTCATGGTTCACGGAAGAGGAAGACCTAGGTGTCTGGATTAGCAGTAAATTGAAGTCTTAACGGCTGTGTTCTATGGTATACAAAAAGTCTTGACAAATTTTAGTGCTGCTCAGAAGGATATTCGGTAGTTTCACAAAGCAGATACTCCCACGGATAATTAACACCTATAATAGGCGAACAATGGAGTACGCTGTTCAAGCATGGTCCCATGGTTACTAAAGGACATGACATCTCAGTAGCGCGTATACCAGCGCGGAACAAAACTGATGACAGGACTATACAACAGACCATACTAGGAGAGGATTGCAACTCTGAAACCGTTTGACTTTTCGTACCGTCGTGCAAGGGGTAACTTGATCCTGCTGTTCAACGTTCTGCATACAGTGGATCACCTACTTGAACACCTGTTTCATCGCCAAGAAGCACGTGGTAGCAGATCTCATGGATGCGAGTTAATTATTTCACAATCTAGATTAAATTGTCGAAGTTTCGTCTTTGCTGTTTTTGCTGTTGTTTTATATGGAACTCTCTCTCTACATATCATTTGTGCATCAGGCCTGAACACGATTACAGCTGAACTTACCAAGTACATGTTGACGAAATCCAACAACATACCTCTATACATAAGCTGACCTACCGTATTCATAAGAGAGTTGTGTTGCTTTCATTCATTCTCTATAATTTCAATCTACGGTTACTATAAATTATTTGCTTTTTAGACCATTAAAAATTTGAATTAATTTGAATTACCAGTACTGACAAATTTCATGGGATAAAATTCAAATATAAATGCAAAAACAATACATAGATGCAGTCATTTCCATCTCACACGCAACGACCAGTTTCGCGCTGTTGACACTCATCAGGTAGGGACAGTAGGATCAGGATCCTCATCCGTTTGAAACAGTGGAATAATGGCAATCGAGTTGCGCATTTAACCAACTGTTGGATAAGGTCGACACAAACAACCTGTTCAATTACATGTGCCCATACAGATGCAGATGGGGCTAAACTCATGACCATGAACAAAATCCGTATTTGCATGCATTTACGTCACACACACCACATGAACGGCTCCGTACATACCTCGAACTGCTCTTGTCGAATGACAGAGTGATTCCCAGGCAAACGCGCATGACACTAGTAAATAACCGACATGTTTCCGCTATTCTGCAAAATTCTGTGATAATATTCGAATTACAATCAGGCAATCCATTAGGATTCATTTTATTTACGCTTGAATACTTTATACACATATATACTTTAATCCCATTTATTTTAACAATGTTTGTTACAATGTTGTTCCATAACACTGTTGTAGCCAACTTTAAGACGTCAATATTATTAACATTATACTTATGTTGGTTTGTTTTGCGCTTGGTATACTGTTGTTCATTATGTGCTAAATTTTGAATATTATCTAATCGAAAGTTAATTTCTCCAGTTCCATTCGACGTTTTGTGTATAGATTCTACTGATTAGTTAAAAGTAGCGTGTTACTGATAATATTAAAAAGTTATATTGATTGTTTCCTTATTCATCTATTCGCCCTGTAAAGGTTGCTTATAGTGTGGTCCTTGTTTATATGTTACTAGACCATATTGCCACAATCTAATCTATTTGAGTCAAATTTAGCCGCCTAGGTTGGTTTGGCTACCGTAAATGCTGGAATTAAATAATTTTGTTCCACATGTATTTCTTAAAAACATTCTGATCGAATCCGACATAAGCGAACACAACAGTAGTACATTACAAATAATTTTACTGTGTAAAAGTAATTATTCACGCTTTTGTGCTAACATTTTTCAATTTATCATTATCAACTCGTTCCATCGTCAAAGTAAATCATGTACGAAGCGTTTGCTGCGAATATATTTTCGAAAACTGAACTACTATTCTCGAAACTCGTAAAGCATTTTCAACAAGGTAAATTAAATTTGAGTCAATACAAATCTTTACAAATCGTTGAAATTTGATTTGTGTAGTAAAATCTGCTCGGCATTTATCGTTGGTGAGATTAAAATATATGAATGGTCATAACTGAGCTTTTTGACATTCCAGACGGGAGGTTTTGAAGAAAAGGTGATGGTGGAGGTGTGAATTGCATTAGCGACGAGCGCTAATCAACAACAACAAAAGAGCAGCAAGCGCCAAAATGTCCAATGACGACAATTGCGAACCTCTAATAATTCGGGTTTCGAAATGGATAGCATTCGAACCGTTGTGGAACAAAATATTTGAACACATGATAAGATGGAGAACGTCAGTCACAATTGAGCGATATGAGATACGTTAAGGTCAGCCAAACGAGACATGCGTGGTAAGCGCTTAATGCATTCCGGTTAGGACCAAATCGAATGGCAAATCAGATCAAAGTGAAACCGGGGACAGACAAGTTGAGGTCAGTGTCGTGATTTATTGGTTCGATAGATGAACCAATACCGGAATCTACCTGTTTGCCGTCATCAGGTGGAAACAGTAAGACTAGGTTCAGTGAGCAGTGAAACAATGGAAAAGTGGTAAACATAGATATAACATGAATGCCAAAGATACCTAAGGTTTGTACAACGAACCACGGTGTATGAACACAGAATCACATAATGATTATTGGTCAAGCTCTCAATGCGCTTATGGATAACCAAAGTAATGTATTGCTAACACCCGCCGCACTTACACACCACTACCGGTCTCTGGCTGTTTGCCGTAATCAGGTAGAGACAGCAAGTGCGGGGGCTGTGAGCAATAAATTACTTTGGTCATCCATAATTGACTTGAGTGCTTGACCAAGAATCACTTTGTGATTATGTGTCTGAACATCGTGGTTCGTTGTACGAACCCTATGCAACAGTGGCATTTATGTATAATTGTGTTTATCTATTTTCCACTGATGATCGTACCAGCCTTATCCAATAGTGGCATACAAGCGCTCCTTGTTTACCATTCCTCCACTGTTTCAAGCGCATGCGGATCCTGATCTTACTGTCCCTACCTGATGAGTGCAAACAGCACGAACCGGTCGTGGGGTGTGTGACCGAAAAGCATGCAAATGAATATTTTGTTTAACCAGTAAATGTTTTTACAAAACATTAATGAGTCATTTCTCGATTGGAACTGGAAAAAGTAACTTTCGATTAGATAATATTCAAAATTTAGCGCACAGTGAACAACTGTATATCGAGCGTAACAAACCAACATAAGACGAATTTAAGTAATATGAACGTATTAAAGTTGGCTACAGCGATTTTAAGGTAGCAGAATTTTAACAAATATTATTGAAAATAAATCGGATTAATGTATACCTGTGAATAGAGAATTAAAGCGTAAATAAAATGAATCTTAATGGATTGCCTGATTGTAATTCGAATATTATCACAGAATTTTGCAGAATAGCGGAAACATGTCGGTTATTTACTAGTGCCATGCGCGTTTGCCAGGGAATCAATCTGTCATTCGACAAGAGCAGTTCGGGGTATGTACGGAACCGTTCATGCAAATACGGATTTTGTTCATGGTCATGAGTTTAGCCCCATCTACATGTGTATGGGCACATGTTATTGGACAGGTTGTTTGTGTCGACCTTGTCCAACAGTTGGTTAAATGCGCAACTCGATTGCCATTCTTCCACTGTTTCAAACGGATGAGGATCCTGATCCTACTGTCCCTACCTGATGAGTGCCAACAGCGCGAAACAGGTCGTTTCGTGTGAGATGGAAATGACTGCATTTATATTTGAATTTTATCCCATGACATTTGTCAGTACTGGTAATTCAAATTAATTCAAATTTTTAATGGTCTAAAAAGCAAATAATTTATAGTAACCGTAGATTGAAATTATAGAGAATGCATGAAAGCAACACAACTCTTTCATGAATACGGTAGGTCAGCTTATGCATAGAGATATGTTGTTGGATCTGGTCAACATATACTTGGTAAGTTCAACTGTAATCATGTTCAGGCCTGATGCACAAATGATATGTAGCGGCTGAGAGTTCCATATAAAACAACAGCAAAAACAGCAAAGACGAAACTTCGACAATTTAATCTAGAGTGTGAAATAATTAACTCGCATCCATGAGATCTGCTACCACGTGCTTCTTGGCGATGAAACAGGTGTTCAAGTAGGTGATCCACTGTATGCAGAACGTTGAACAGCAGTATCAAGTTACCCCTTGCACGACGGTACGAAAACTTTCAAACGGTTTCAGAGTTGCAATCCTCCCCTCGTATGGTCTGTTGTATAGTCCTGTCATCAGTTTTGCTGCGCGCTGGTATACGCGTTACTGAGATGTCATGTCTTTTAGTAACCATGGGACCATGCTTGAACAGCGTACTCCATTGTTCGCCTATTATAGGTGTTAATTATCCGTGGGAGTATCTGCTTTGTGAAACTACCGAATATC
>JACCGJ010012060.1:0-28783 GCA_013407085.1 Atriophallophorus winterbourni
TATGCGACTATACGACGTTTATAAAATGATAGATATATTTTATATAGAGGAAAAATCAGGGAGTCAATTGTTTGGATTGACATCACTTACAATAGAAAAACGTTCAAAACGTCAACATAAATCTCTGGAATTTGATATTTTGATATGAAATCAAGTTACTTTTAAGCGGTCACGTTGGAGTAATAGTTTGAAACAGAAGCATTATTGTCAAGCAAAAAAGCAGGTGTTGCAAACACCCTTGATGTACAGATTATTGTCTATGTCTGTGAACGCGGCAGGAGTGGTTGTAATTCTCTAATCGGTTGGCATATGGAATTAATACCTCGTGGATAATGAGATAAATATGTGCTTCTGATTTGCCAGCATAGTGGGCATGGACCGAAGGAATCCAACAGTCAGTTATATTCGTATCGCAAGAACGTAAGGCTCGTGAACGTGGATGCTGACACTGGCGATCTTAAAACGTTTTGAAGAATTGTAAATTGTGTTTGAGATGAATATTGGTAATCACGTAACTTGCACACACGATAAGGGAAGAGCTGTTCTAGCACACTACCAATCTAATTCGCACAGGCTATTCAATATACTAATCAAGCCATCCTGAAGCGCTGCAAAATCATCGGCAATTCAGAACTCAAATAAAACCTTCTGAAATAAACTATAAATTAAGCCCGTGGAATTATGAGTACAGCAATGTTGAAAAGATATATAAAATATAAGTCTGACATCCAGACATTTGGTTAGTTGAATAGAATGCCGAACGAAAGTGGAATATAATTTAATAGAATATCATTCATAAAGAATCAACATTTGAACTTAGTAAGCAAGATTACTCAAATTTAGATCAATAAATAATAATTGGGATGTAGAAAATATGAGATAGTTAAGAACCTGGTTGTTTTGTGACTCGTTTCCATTATTCATCATTACAAACCGGGCGCATTATATCATAAACCAACATTTTGCTAGCATTGCTGGCGTTGAATTTAGGCAATCGCAAACCAGAAACAAGTATAACAGCAGCGTGCGGCGGGAGCACGGATAAGTCTTCAGGCTTTTTGTCTAGACCGGGTATCAAATTCAAGAAGAATGCGCCTCGTTACAATACAGCTGTCCGTCCTTTAGAGTAGACAGTTTGTCGCTTCTTTGCAAATATGAATATTACAATTTCATCAATGAAGCTGTTAAAATTTTGCAAATATCGTAGATTATTTGTTAGTTGACGAAAAACAAAAGGATTAGTTGATCTTGGTTATTACACCATTTTAAAGGAGGAAAATCCTTTAGCGATGGACCCAAAATTCTGTGGAATGATGTCACTTTGGTTCATTTAAACCACTTTTTCATTAGGGAAATCTGCGTGGCTAATTAATATATTTCAAAAAGGAACCACTAGTGAGTAGAAGAAATAAACCCACAACAAAGCAACGCATAGCTCACTTGTCAGTTATCGCAACTTGGGCCAACGTTCGAAGAATGAACTTGGCCTCAATATTTGGATGGAATGTGCTCGGCACAATGATGTACGAACCAGGGTTCAAGCGAAAATGCCCAACCACCTCTCGAGAATTGATGAATTGAGATTTATCGATCGGGGATCGGGTGAGCAATTGCGCTTTCGTCATGAGAGCATCGGTTCCACTGTCAGCCTGCCGATGTAAAATAAACCCAACTATGAGCAACTGTATCCAATTTAAATCAGAATTTTACTCCGGGATCTTTAATTATGTGGATTAATATATTTCACAATTGCAAACTGTAATCAGATTTGATTTTGCTCACTTTATCAACAATGAGTCTGTTTACGCTCGGAAATTTAGAAACATCTAGGTATTTTTCACATTACTGGCACCATTCAAAGTACTGCCAGTAATAAGTTAAAGTAAGCCATCTGGATGAGTTTACTATTATCGCTGGAGCCTATTCATTCTATTCTGCGCATGGTGTGATAAAATGGGTATCAAGAATTCGCTTTCAATGATACATTCTGGCCTTCGATTAATTCACATTTCATAAACCATAATTCTCATCAGTTCTTTTCATGAGGATAAACAGAGAATCGAGGAAACATTTGATTCGAATGCGATGCATATTGACAGATTTCGGTTACAAATAAAGTGAAAGCTGTTGAGGATGCTAGTTAACTTCATAAACTCTAGAGAATAGCTCCACCAGGCCAAACGCTGGTTACCTAAATTCAGTTGTTCCACAAAATATAAAAACGAAGGTAAACCAACCTTGTACACCATGAAACCAATCGCGTGGTAGTTAGCACCGACTTCGCGGCGAACATCTTTCTGCATGAGGCCAATAATGATGGTACACTTGTGCTCATCATCATCCGGATCTGGATCTTCCACGGTAACTCTGAATTGTGGATTTGTCCAGTAGGTGCCTAGATGAACCAGCGAGACGACGTAAGAACAATCTTTATTCAGCCATAAATGATGTTATATGACAATTACACATGAGATTTCATTTCGACGTTTACGTCTGATAAAATACTAGACTTTAAAAAACTGTAGAATGTAACGATATGAATATTCTATCGTTAGGCACGTGTGGAGAAATTGAGCATGGTGTGTTACAAGGCAAAGAAGGGAGTAAATTAGAGAACTTTATTTGCCAAAAACAACAGATAAACTACCGCAAGCCATGAAATATAAAAACGCCACATAGATCAGTTCATCTGGGTATACTCTGATACCGTTATTTCATTCAGGTGAAGATTCAAGACCTACGTTACATTAGAAGCGTTGCCCTTATTGGTGCAGATCATTTTAACTATACACCTGTAACTGAAAATGGACAGGCTGATGTTGAATGTGAGATAGCAGATAACGTGTTTTATGTTGCGGTAGACACAGACAACGTCAACACTAATATCTAGAGAAAGATAGTAAGTTTAAAAGATTTTTGTAGTCAAGGCATATACCAAACTTTGTCGAAAATTGATGATCATTTTTGCCGTTAATATAACAGCACTAAATGAATACTGGCGAATTATACGGAACATAAAGACACAACTGAAATACGCAAGGGATACTGACTTACAAACATAGTTTTGCTGGCTAGAACATTAACCTTGATATTTGTAGATGGTAGATGCCATGATGAAAATAAAGACCGGTTTCCATACCGGGAGAGATTTGTCAGGTAGTTGGACAAAAGGATCTTTGCCGATGCTGAAGCAATTTTTAGCAGCAACAAACTGTGTTGTGATTAGGTAGTAGCTGCGCTACTCTGAAGCATGTTGCAAGCAACCTCGTCGGAATTATATATTGAAAATTGGTAATTCGTTCATTCGACTGCACGCGTCTCGGTAATTTTGGGTCTATTATCCTCGAGTATTACATGACTTTAGGCATAAAATCGAACATTAATTTTTTGCCTGAAATTTAAATTAGTCCACATTGAATGTTCATTTACAAAGACCTATGTCTACTCACTTCTATTGTTAATACAACCGCCCGCATTCACATTCTTTTGCCATGCTCCAGCAAAGATGGATTCATCCAAGCGCCGCATGCCACGGAAGTCTTGATCATATTCCAAGCTTTCCAGACCCAAATGACACACTTCAAGGGTTGTGAAGTTGGTAACGAAATCGTCGTATGACATCCTGAAAGAATCATAATATTGTATGCTCAATTGCCCAGGAAAAAGGTACTTCATAAATATATTTCGTTGAATTCATATACGACCGTTCATTTGTGATATTTGTAATAGTTTCATTCAGGATCAATACATTCTGATGGACGCCTACGTGTAAGAAGTTGTAGAGATGTCACCCTAGGTTAAGCAGCCTAAATCGGTTATTCCAGATTGGTCATGATCTCAAATTTAGAACATTTATAAAAATGCCCTGTCCTTCATTAAAAACTAATAACGAAGTAAATCATGAATTTTCATAAGAGGTAACATCAATAATCTTGTTTTCTTGCCTAAAAGAGTTTTGTAGTCCCGGTATTTGAGGTTAATAATGCAATCAGAGAGAAATTAGCAATGGCGAATCAGACAAATCGAAATTTTCCTCATTCTGGTGAATTGACTAGTTTTTAGTGTCATTAAAAAATCCAAATCGATCCAAGTATTATTCGAAAAGACTAAAACTCAAAAATAACCGAATTGTTTCAGATAAAATTAAGTTCGACATATAATTCGATAATGAAACAAAATCGATTATTAGAATTCGAACGATTAATAAACGTTCCTTTTATCACCTGACAATAAATACAGATTTTAACGAACTCACATTAGCAATTAGAAGTATGATTTGAATTCAGATTAAGGTTAATAGTATTTTCCTGTTAATTTATCTATCGAAAATCTTCCCAGCTACAACTAGTCTACGTGCTATTGAATGCCCATGACTTCCAATCTCGTTTTAGCCTCGCTGCTTCTCACTATCTTTCGGCCTAAACGCTTTTCAGCCTTTCCTTTCCCTTGCAAACACTTACTTAGATATGTCCGGGTATACACACATAATTATTTTACAGTTAAACTCAGTACAACTTCGCTTACCAGAATTCGCCATCATCGTGAAATTTCAAATCCAATTGTCTTTTCTCTTCCGCGTCCACATAATTCCATTCTTCCGACTTATCTCCCCAGCGACCTTTCCATTCGTGGTGATCGCCCCATGGATTACGACAGCGAACTAACCACACTTCACGTCCTTTGTATTTCACCTAAAATTAAACAATATCAAGGCACTATCGAAGCGAAGCGACCAACAGCAATAAGTCAATGTGAAATAACATAATAAAAACCTCTGCTGCAGTCAAGGACCTATGTTTCGATAACAAGCGTTCCGGAAACCTCATAAAGTTCTATGAACTCGGCAAGGTATTATTTCTTAAAAACACGAATTTTGAACATTGAGCAAATAAATTCATCATACCAGACAGCCAAAAATGTTTTATCCGCTGTGAGACATCGTGTATTCATCAGGGTGTTTGATAGCACGAGGCAGAAAACAGTTTAACAATTAAATGATTCCTATATGTCACACTCAATCTCAATAAATTTATAGGTAATTTGAGCACACACGGACAGGTAACAAAAGTCCTTCAACACGAGAACCCCGCCGTGATAGATTCTAACAAAACAGTAACATCATCGGATGTAATGTACCAAATATTGGTTCAATAACTAATTGAATGATGGGTGTCCTACAATTTTTTTCTTGCCTGCGAGTCTACAATTTATGGTAAATTGTTAACAAGTAACTGCTAAAGATTAGCGCAATGATTTAGGAAGCAAATAATATACTGCATTATTCCTACCCGTAAACCAGAATAAGGAATAGAAGATGATGATCATTACTTTATTCGTGTACACGAATTTTCAGCAATAAAATGAATTTCTCCACAAAATTAATACCAAGTGAAATGTATGTAATCACACACAATATACTGTCAGGTTATCTAGTCCTAGACAAACATAAGAATGAAATTAGAAAATAAAGTTAGAAAATTGATGAGGAGATCTCAACATCGGTTATCAAATTGTCAGGCGCATTTTTTAACTCTGAAGTAGCCATCGATTGATAAAATGTTGATTAAAAATAACCGTTGAGGCGATTTATCCATGAAATCGTGTTAGATATTGTGGAAGTGTATTGGTCGCCTAGCGAATGCGTAAGATAAAACATGCTTCCATAGGCTCAACTCAGAAATATTATGACCAAATGTTGCCATTAGTTTGCCAGTAATTTCCAAACAGGTAATGCACAATGACGCATAGAGGTGATTTGCTCATATCATCATTATTTATTTGGTGGATATCCTTCGGACAATAGGCTACGACTTCTTGTTGCCGCTCTTTATATAGAGCATATCGAATAAAACATTATTATATAACAAATTGTGCATGTATGCCACTGTTGGATAAGGCTGATACGATCAACCTGTTCAATCACGTGTCCAAACACATGTATAATGGGGTTACACCAAAAATCATGAACCGAAATGATCATTTGCATGCATTTTTATCACACCCCACGACCGTTTTCGTGCTGTTTGCACTCATCAGGTAGGGACAGTAATATGAGGATCCGCATGCGCTTGAAACAGTGGAAGAATGCGAAAACATTTGAGATCGTAGGTCAAACTTATTTAATAAAAAACAAGGTTGTATTATCTCAATGAAATCTGAGGTACACCATGCTGTTGCTACACTTAAATCCACCCTAAAGAAGTAAGCACACCATGATCATGGGTTTACAACATTATCTATATGTGTTTTAGCACATATGATTGAACAAGTTGATCCCACCTGAACCAGATGACGGAGAGAGAGTTCGGTGTGGTAACTGTTCGGGTTTTATGCGCAGGACGTGTCAACTAGCGGAGACGTCGTCAGTTGAGTGCTGTTTGAAGGCTAGTGCCTTGCTTCCTAAGACGCGGTGCCTGACCTTAGAGTTACAAACGTGATGTTACCACTCAACGTGAGGAATCCTTTGCAAACAACGTTGGTGGAATATTTCCACATTCTCAATGTATTCTGCTCGAGCTGTCTAACATTCACGCCCGTAAAGCAGTATTGTCTTTAACGGAGTAGAATATATTATTTCTTTTGGACTGACGATTAAATCACATCTCCTTCAATATCACTTAAATATGGTGAGTGCCAGTCTGTCCTCGGTAATTCTGGGAGTGATTTCTTTCTTAATCCCAACTCCAGGAACCACCGAAGATCCTAGTTGGTTAAACTGCTTGAAATGATCGAGAACAAGATAAGTAATGGAAAAATTTGGCATTTCTTATGAGCAGTCCTAAAAAAGCACTTCACAATCAACATCTTATCGAGTAGTTTAAACAAGGAAATATATGATTTCAGTATTTCTGTCATGTTGGTTGTATCAAGTGGAATATGAATGTTCAAAAATAACTTTGCTGTCACGATTCTCCGCTGTTAAATTCCATTAAATCTGAAGTCCGGCGTCCTTAAAGAAAGAATTTATGCAGCTGCGCAGTGAACCACCCAACCACACATTGATATTTTGTGAATATTATGTGATTTTTCAGAAGATACTAGCTGTCTACATTCATTGTTTCAACTCAACCTGCTATAAATAATATAGGCAATAAATTATTCTATCACGACATAGAAAGTGAATCAGTGGCAGCATTTAGTCAAACTGACTTACGGCACTCATACCCGAATAAAATTTAAACGCTGGGCATAACGAGTGTGGAATATAGCTATATATCGCCAATGTACCAATTCTAAAGTTTGGTCAATACATGGTTCAACAGATAAAACGTGCAAATCAGTTACAAATTACTTACTGCTTTTACTCCTGTAACACTGTATGCGTGACCGCTGATCAACCCTGAAGGCAAACGTCCTTCAACAACATTGGACTGCAATGCAAATGAAATGTGGAATGCTGCAATCCTTTCATTTCAGACAAGCGGTAAAAGTAATGTTAATTGTACTACCCATGAGCAATCTAATCGACAAAATATCTGTAATATTCTTATCGGCAATATTACTTAGGGTTAATGTATATCCTCGAAATTGCTCAGCGGTAACTTGTTACCATTTCATTTTTTTATACCTGTTAACTTATCGATTGATTTCCCAGTTTGTTTTTCACTCAAGGGTTACAATATAAGTTTGAATTCACCTTAGGTACCTTAGGTAATTTCGCACCACCCGCCTATTTCGCCAAATGATCGTGATAAAGGCGACCAAGTGATAATGGATCATATATCCGCACTCAATCTTATCGTTGGCCTGGACGTTATTATTTCAATAGCATCAAACTTCTGCTCAACTTTAATATCAGTGAGGCGTATAACCTGGTGAGAACAGTGAGAATCCAACTTAAATATTTTGGGAGGTCTATGTGCAATTAGGTTAAATCTGTCATACGGTATCAAATTAATGAATTTAAAAAAATATATAAATAAATAAAACGCATCATCTACATGTTAATACCGAGTTGGTCAACTTTTCTGCAGGATCGTCGTCAAGTGATCAAATATTACATTACTTACATATGAACGATTATGTATATAATGATATATATGATATGATTATGTGCAATGATTATATGATATTATTATGAAATGATTTCACGCCTTATTGATCACTACCACCTAGATCCTGAGAAAAAACAGTGGGTTCCTTCACTAATATGCTAATTACGATGTGCTCCGTCTATGGCAATGCTGAGACAATCCATGTCAATCAAAAGCCTACATTTAACAAGAAATTTTCTTTTAACCAATGGGAACAATTGTCATCATCGTGCTTCAGTCGTTGTACATGTTTAGGTAGTGTGGCAGCAAACATTACATGGTATAGATTTAAATTTCCAAATTATGTTACAGCCTTTATAGCACCAAACTCACCGAGATACTGCAACCCATTAAACAGCAACGATTCGCGTAAACCACCATTTGCTCCCGCATATCACTGGGTCGTTTCTGTGGAGATAAGTCGAACGTCTCACAAATTCCACCTGTCAAATCTTCCATGGCTTCGCTCTGAAGTCCACCAGACAGGTGGCCATAGCATCCGCACAATCTAGATGAAGTACGCGTGATATTTTGTTTATTGTACTTGGTTTTATTTTTGAAATTCAGCACAACAGGTTGAATAACTTATCGAAAATGCTCACTAATTTGCATTCTAGTCTTTGATGAGTGATGTATTAACTACATCGAATTTTTCGAGGTAAAAAAGCCTTGAGACTGGCTCCAGATCTGTTCACAAGCCTTACAACCGCACTCATCTATGACTGTAATGCTCAGTAACCATAAAGTGGAGGTTCATATCTAACACCCAGTGGGCTTCGAAACAGTGGTCAAGTTATGTTCTTGCTTGAAGCCAAACTAATACCAGCCTCGCAACGGTAAAAGACCCATTTGGATACAAGATAGAAATCACAGGATTGAATCTGTGAGAATGATTGACGGTTAAACTACTGAAATTGATTCGCCACTGACGTTTGATTTGTGCATTAATTTTCAACCACAACCAGAATCTTTTGTCTATTTCAAAAAGGGACTGGTTGATTATTTAATTGCAAAAAGAAGATTCAAGATTCAAGATTCAAGAATTTATGGTCACAAAAAGCACAAAGCTTCACAATTACCATATCATAGTAAATATGCGTTCAATAAGAGGTATAAAAATATCAATTATACGATGTCAGTGGAATCAAGTAATATGCTTACCCTGAGTCAATACACAGGCATCGTCAAATCGTTATGTAACAAATAATTGTCCAAGGTTCTAGTGAATGTTTGGATACAGGGAGAGGTGATAATTGCTTCGGGGAGGGCATTCCACAGGAAACAGACACGTACCGAATAGAAATATCGGCGACAATTAGTACGGGAATGGGGAATTTGTAGTGCCGCTGAGTGGCTACGTGTAATTCCTAAATCACGGTATTTGAACAAATGTTTGAGTGGATTATCTGGAGTATTCAATATTTTGTAAGTAATGATAACGTCACTTCGAAGTTTACGTTGAAGGGGAGTGGGGAGCTTTAGCTTTTTCAACCTTTCCTCGTATGTAAGGTCTCGAAAACCACGCACGAGTTTAGTTGCACGATGATATATCCTGTCAAGCAAGAATATATCTTTTTTCATCCACGGAGTCCATGCTTGCGATGCATGTTCCATTGTGGGAATTAAGTAGGTCTTCATGATGCTTGGCAACGTTACAGGCGTAAAGGTTCTGAAGATCCGTCGAAGCATACCTAGAAGCTTTGAAGCACGCTTGTAAATGACCTCACAATGCACGCTGTTCTTTAGGCTGCCACATATCCAGACTCCAAGATCCTTCTCCGATTCGGTCCAGCTCAAAATCGTCTGCCCAAAGTGATATTCGTACTGAAAGGGCTTACCGATTTGCAGTAACTTGCATTTTTGAAAATTGAACGGCAGTTTATTTCTAACTGACCATTCGTGTAGTGCATCTAAATCACTTTGCAGTTTTACGCAGTCTGCAGTTGATTTTATTCGCATCCAAAGTTTAACATCATCCGCAAAAAGAACTACCTTGCATGAGAGCGTCTCAGGTAAATCATTGATGTAAACTAAGAAAAGCACTGGACCGAGAACGGAACCTTGCGGTACACCACTGGAGGTATTAATGGCTCGTGATTGTACCCCATTAACTCGAACGGTTGCCTTGCGCTCATTGAGGTAGCTTTCGAACCACACGAGTAGCTGCCCGTCAATACCAATCTGTTTCAGCTTCCGTAGCAACAGGAAGTGATCAACTCTGTCGAAAGCTTTCGACATATCCAGATAGCACGCGTGCACACTGTCTCCTGCGTCAACCGTTTGGGTCCAATCGTTTAATACCGTCAGCAAGTTTGTCAAGCAGGAGCGAGCTTTACGAAACCCATGCTGGGCGACAGATAGTACACAAAATGCGTACACTAAATGTACTCCAAAAAATATGAAACATTGTGAAATGGTAACATCCTTTTGGGAGCGATAATTTGAAGAAAGTCAAATAAAGGATATCAAATATAATGCTATTTTTGGTGACAATATTTCTATTAAGTTATTGATAAGGAATGAGATTTAAGTAGTTCGCTGGGGATTGGGTGGGGAGCATTGATGAGAATAAGTGGATCCCAAGAAGGTAACTGTTGTTTCAAATAATTTTCAGGATAGTTTTGTGAGCGATAGAACAGACATGAGATATAACTTTGATGCAACATGATATTTTTACAAAGAATTTTGAAAGGAGTGTGGGAAAAATTGCAGGAGAACAGACAAAAAGAAGTAAGACAGAAGATAGGGTGAACTGAGAAATTAATTCAGGCATGAAGCTAATGATGGGCATAGAATGGAGACCTATGAAATATAGTAAATGGAAATATTAGATGATAAGCCCTGTTTAAGTTATCAAAAACGGTGACACCTAGATGCCTACCTAGGTTTGTCGATTTAATTCTAGATCGAGGAAGATTACTACAGAAAGTGTCACTCGGTCGAAAGGCAGGTTAGTGAAGGCAAGCTTTACAATTTCTTTCGAATTTAAGAACCGGCATCTCTCTTCTGACCATTTGGTAATTTCATCTCACTGATTTTAATCTTACTGTCTCCACTTGATGTCGGCAAACAGCCAGAAACCGGTAGTGGTGTTCAAAAAGCTGTTTCAAGGTACAGCACATCGTGTGATTACATCACCAACGTATTTCCACTAAAAGTTGAAGGTAGCTGCGGAAGAGCAGATGAGTAAGCTAAAACGAAGAATGGAGGAAGAATCGCCCACTGCATGCCACTTTCGGGACAAAGAATGACGTAGTCCGTTGATTTCAACTCATTGAGATCCTATGTTGAGATGCCTAAGGTAACCACAAATGCATTTGATTGTGACGTATTGTATAGCTGAGTGGACCTCGCATGGTGGAAAGTAGATTTAGAGACTAAATGATACCGCATATTTTATTTTCAAGTGCAGTCAAAAGTGCAAATGCTTAGAACATTTCTCGATCTATCCTTGACCATTTGCACTAGTGAATATTCGCAGTAACCCGTACATGAGAACAGGGAAATACCTGTATAGGTAGTATTTTAGCTAGAGACAGCGTCACTTGTTTCATCATACTTGATTATACAATATTCTGGTACGTTTGGGCCGCAAAAGCAAGCCTATCATATAAGGCCATGTTTTTAGTGGTTAAGCTGTCAACATTTCGTTTTCAAATTATGGCAAGTAGTTGTTTTTTGTGACGCTTGTCACGCACTGCAAAACCGATGTATTTTTTGAGAATTTTGTGATAACCTTTTAAAAATTTAAGTGACCACGTCTTAGAAACAGCCGTAAACGCGGAGTTTGGACATTAGTTTACGCAAATAAAAAGTGCTAATATTTCTCGATAATAGACAAGACTCCGCATGAATCTCTAGTGAAGTTCCATCTCAGAAAAGAAAGCTGTTTGAAGTTGAACATTGGGAACTTTCAGCAAGCAGAAAGAGGGAGATATCGTTGTGGTGGGAGACATCTTTTCTCACTGCGAAAATACCGGTATATTTGAAATCAACTTTCATGAAGCTACTCTATTAAATATTCATCAAAAGTGCAGCTGTTCAAAACAATCTGTTGATTGCTGGAGCTTGAAACCGGAAAGGCGCGTCATGTCAAGCACGACTAATCAGATTGTTTTGTCAAGCGATAAATGTTTGACAAACGTCCCACGCGTGGAATGTTTACTTTGAAGTTGTCCGTATGTCTAACCAACGTTAAAAATTCTCTTCAGTATGAATAGCAAAATTGCTGTGATATGTTGAGATATTAGTTCTGTCTGTAGCCATATTTATTACAATTGTCAAACACAAGCTCGGTGAAATCTGCAACTTGACAAGCTACCCTTCCGTCAAGGATGATTTTCCAAGATATGAAATTGAATTTGTCATTACTGAGAGTGGGACCAAACGGAATACACACAAAAATTCAGCACAATCACCAAGATGCTACTTGAATGTAACTACTGTGCTTCGCATAGTATTCGTGACTGAAAGTAATTTACTCTTACTCAGACCGATGAAGTGTAAGTGATCGTTGTATATTTTCGGTTTACTGATCGACTATTTTTCGACTATTTTCGATACCCGCTTTACTCTTGGGACAGAAATGGAGTTATGGTTAAGCGCATTGACCGCGAATCCGGTAGCGTCCGAACGTTTCAGACATGTACTTAACCAAAGGATTTAAGGATTCAATGATTTACAACGCCACAGGATTACGGTGTGAATAAAAATGTGAAAAAATAGTATATAACGTGTAGAGTATATACAATGTAAGGTTCCAAATGATGTTCCTTTGCATATATAATTTCAATTTCGTTGATACTCGATGGAGCTTTGATTGATGGATTTTCATTTTCGTTTCACATCTCACGTTTTTTGGTGAAGTGGATGAATCGTCTCGTAGAGTGTATGCGTATTAATTAATTTCTTCAGAGATGATATACAAATGGTGAAAAATTGCCATGAAATACTATTATGAATCAATGTAATGTGTTGTTGACATAACTCGGCGATCCAGTGTTTGAACACTCTTGTTTGTTTTACACACCCTATTGAACCGCTGCTTCAAAGTCCAACATTATTAACGTTCAAACGCGAAAAGAATCATCACGATGTAGATATCAATTGATTTGGAAAAATCTTCAACGATATCAGTTAATACCACAAGAATCTGTAGATTGTTTCACGATTTTACAGTGTAGACAGAAAACAAGTTTTTGTGTCAGTTCAATTTCCAATGTTGTTGATAGAGTTTAAACGAGTGACAAAGATTTGTTTCATGTGACGGATGTAATAAGTGTCTGCATGGGTTGGTTGCTTGTGTGAATAATGTCCGAATAAAAGTGAGTCGTCCTCGCTTGGAATTCTTAGATGCATTTCATATTAATGATTTGAGTGTGCGAGGACGTGCATTGTTTCCTGAATTGAGGATTTTTCAAAAGCTGAATATCTTTCTTCAACCAGGGTCTCATGTTTTTACGAACGTAGATTGAACCCATCCTGCTGACTTAGTGACGATCGCACCAAGAGCTCTCATGAGGACACCGATGTAACTACACGATCTGTTAGCAACAAGTCGACACTGTATCGTGTTTCCTAAGTATGGCTGAATAATGACACTTAAATTTATTTTGTAATAGGCGGATTGAATGACAGTTCGACAGATATACTATTTGTTGTTTGATTAACTGATGACTGATAGTACGCTACATTTCATAATAATTCTTGACCTTTATGCAAGGAAATTTGAATGCAATCGGTTAGAGTAGTTTTTGGGTAACGTTTCACTTCTGACACAGAAGCTTCGTCAGACCAAGCGTGATAGTCAGGACAGGGAACATGATTAACAACCCACCACCACTTATTTGCCCTTGGTACGCCTACAGTGTGTCCCGTTTGGTTATGATGCACCTCAAGGATAAAATACCTTTATCTAGCGTTGCGAACAGCATCTACGGAATCAACTGAATTGACTGTTCAGGTGTTTACATAAGGCAGACTTCCAGGGAAATTTACACTAGAAGCGAAAAACACCGAAAGCGTGTCCGGAGACAACCCCGGGATGCGATGGAATATCAATCCCTAATTCGTGATTCCGTTTTAGATACAGGCCACAGCTTCGATCTAGACAATGTGGAAATATTGAGACGCGGTATTAAACCGTATACCGAACGCCTACATGTGGAGGCGGTCGAAATTACCAAAGCGGTAAATAAGGTGGATGTAGCAGAAATCTTCACAATCTGGCGCACTGATGCGAAAGTAAATAGTTTTATTCACCTTATACCTACTAGTTAATTTTATTTTTGTTTTTCTTCAAAAATACATTAACCTTAGCCTCGTTAGTTATGCACTTTTACGCATGTGGGCCGCTGGGTCAACTGACCTTGACCGTGTTCACTTGTATCTGATTGACGTGGTTACACACTAAGAGGAAAATCGACCACTGATCCTGGTCATTCCCACGAGACGTGACACACCGTAGGCGTACTATAGGCTGTTTAGCGGTAAAGTCATATAAGTGGTAGTGGGTTGACTGCTACTTAGTCATGTTCCCTGTCTTGACTATCACGCTTGGTATGACGAAGCTTCGGTGTCAGAAGTGAAACGTTACCCAAAAACTACTCTAACCGATTGCACTCAAATTTCTTTGCATTTGGAATACACGATCGGTCCAAAATATATTCCAATCGATTTCTTCACCTTTTTTGTTATCGATCAGCCGCGACGTCCACCGTCATGTGGTTTCACAACGAGTTGAGTTGAACATGCAACATCTTTGCTACACCATTTGGTGATTGTAAATCCGTTAAAGTAATGCAAGGAATATGAAGGTGAGCCGTATAAACACTGAGAATAAATGTAAAAGAAGGCGACTTGAGAGACCGGTGCAATTAGTAAACGCATATAACTCCACATAACTTAACATTAGTGCTGGGGATGTCAGCAAAACATCACATTTGACTTTTATAAGCGTCTTGATGGTTTGACAAGAAATCATTATGTGATTCTGTGTTTAATCATCGTGCTGCGTTAAACGAACCCTATTTAACAATGGCTTCAAGTTCTTGCATCGTTTATCACTCTTCCACTGTGATAAGTCTTGATGAAACAAATCACGATGCCTCCGCTTGATTACGCCCAGCAGTCAGAAATCGATTGTGGAGATCTGTGGATGTGAGCAACAAATTACAGTGACATAATTTAAGTGTCAAGATTCCTGTTTTATGTTTATAAATGTAATCGCCTTCACTACACTGAAAAATGGTGAGCTTTCGAAATAACTACAGCAAAAGTATTGCGAGAGCAGTGTGTATGTGATGGAATCTCGTTGGCTAATCATTTTCCCGAGATTTGTGTGAATAAATTAATTTTGTTCTTTGGCACTTCGGGTAAACAAATAAATATTTATTTATGTTTTTTTATCTTTCTGTCAAATACACGTAGTTGTTTTGCATGTTCATTTATTATCACTCAAAATTTTGTGAACTAATCCTAGCTGAAGTAATATGTGCTCACATCCACCGCATTCAAGTATAACTTTGTTTAATTCTAGCTGAGTTTATTTTTTACAGTTGTTATGGCTAAGCCTCGTTCGGTTACTGTCAATTTAGACCAATCGCCTAGAAGTTTCATTTCTGCCCCCCCCGCTGTCTGCCTAACGTGACACGACGGGACGCGCAAAGCCTCTCTCTGATTGGTGAAAAACCCTCGCAAAATATGATTGGATAAATGATACCCAAGGGGCAATTACATTGCTATAAATCATTTCCATCGCACGAAGAATTGCTTCTTTCTTGCAAACATGCCTATTGATCCAACGAATCCTGTTCGATGCCTATTTGGCTCGCTCAATAATCAACAAAATCACCCAGAATTATGGCGATTACGCACTCAACAGATCCAAGATAATCTGGAGACCGCTTGTGAAATAAGCGTGCAACGATTTCGTCACATGTACAATTTTGATATACAAACACTTCAAACGTGGGACAATGAAAGAGAGAATAATATATCCCAGGAGTTTGGCTGCGCGCACAAATCACACAAATGGCACTGGGAGGAAATCGACGGGGTTTCTAATTCAGTTCCACGGTTTTATCTCCCAGTGAAGTACTCATTGTCCATTGTGAATAAAAGTGTTCCGGTAACACCTTGCAAAATTTTGAACACGTTCGCGAAATGCGTGGCTCCCTATACGCAACCGAACGATTCGTGTTTTTTGCATGAGGAAGCAAGCTTTCCTACTCCACCTTTGCTAGCATTCTGGCAGTTGCGCGTTCGGAGATATTCGTGTAAAGATGAAACGAACAATCCCGGGATAACTTCGTTGAAGAAACGTCAACCTTCTGCTAATCCTTCTAGACGTGACGGTCAGCCTTCAAGTGTTGTAAAGGATAGCCGTGGTAGCGTGGAAGGGCATGAGAACATCAAAGTAACAACGAATCGCCACAGAAGCTTGCGTCAACTCACCTTACCTGGTAAGACGACACTAATTTATAGCTTTGTATGAACAGTCTGAATTTCCTAAGCTATTATTTTAACATGTTGCACATATAAAAGATTCATATGAAACAAAAGATTCATTTGCATGCTTTTCCGTCACTCACACACCCCACGACCGGTTTCGTGCTGTTAACACTCAGCAGGTAGGGACAGTAAGATCAGGATCCGCATGCGCTTGAAAATATGAAGTGTTAATAGAATAATTTGTCGGTTTTTCCGAAAGAAAAGCTTGCGTAAACAATTCGTTTATAATATAAATTGGGATCATGAGCAAACATTTATATGGTAAAGTAGTCAGTCAGCGATCACACAAAGTGGCGTACATCTTACTCGTGCTTTATATTAGGTTACAACTAATTGACCTGCATAAATACGGAAGGTATATTTTATAGAACAACTTATACTTATACTTAATATTAACAATTTTGCCATCTTAAATTTGACTACATAAGATATTTAATGTCACGGATTGACTATCCTTCTTTTTCACTACAAACCTGCAGTGATTTAAACGGGATTCGATATTATTGTCCATACATTCTTGAATCCGTACGCCACCTTGAAAAAACCTCGGGAACTCTGCAGCTTCTCCTGAGACTTCGTTCATACGGATAATTAAGCCATCATTTAGGGCTTCCGATGCACCGCTTGCACACGAATCTAGATTATCCACTATCATTCTCGGTAAATATTTTTTCTCATTGTCTAACATTCAACTGATTGAATAGTTATACTATCATCGGTTCCACAAATGTTCGAGATCAGTTATCCCGAGATCATCTAGACCTATAAAGGTATAAAGATGGTATCAATTTTATGTGACGAACGGTTCAATGTATGACCAATAAAAGTGATGACACTAGTAGAGTGTTATATAAATATCTAAACGTGTACAATGATGAATTTAATAATCCTTATCGTTTTCCCGTTCTTTTTACTTTCAGAATTGCTCGACAGGCATCGTTCAATACCATCCAACGCTTGATTGAATGGAAGGTTCTTTCATTTGTGGTCACCAGGAAGTTTTGTGGTGTTCCTCAAAATGAAAGTTGCCTAAAATGTGGTTTCCCGGCGTACAAGTGAACAAGAGAGAGTATAACAAACAATGAGCAAAAACAGCCGAATGAAAAATGACTAGGAGATTTATTCCTTTACAAAAGATGTAGATCGCTTTAGAATGACTACATCACTCATTGTGCCGGTATTGAATTACAAAAACAAGTTTGTGCCTATAGAAAAGTGTAACCTGGAATGAGATTTCTATTTTATATTATTATTATTATTTATGCCAAATACAATTTACCAATGGTAATTTACCAAGGTCTCCCTACAATTGTTTGGTCTCAATCACATGAAAAACAAATACTTTTGCAATGCTAATTTAACGTCTTCGTACAAACCTTTAATCTTTTTAGCCTCCATTCAATCAAGTCCAAATCCTCCGCATGCTCTAGCTCTATTCATATTTCATTTGGGTCAGTTAATTGACTGCTTAATACGCGTTCGCATGAAGCGTAAAATTCTGGCAAAGCGATTGACATTTTAAAACGGTTGAGTAACTATTGTAGCAAGCTTTAGGTTGCCTATTCCGATCTTCTTGGGAATTTGCGGAAAGGTGAGCACAGATGAGGCGTATGTATGTATGAAAGCACAAGCCTGATCCAGGCAAAGTGCCGCACAGTCAGAGACTGCACGTGGGCTAAGATACTATCAGGTTGCCCAGGCCTAGACAGATATGAGAAATAGAGAACAAAGATGGTAGTGGGACTCCAGCATGTTTCAGCATGCAGCTCATTACCCGTGGCCAATCAATTTAGCACGGTTAGCCGCACAGCACAGAAGTACTATTTGATTGCACATCCGTGCACAGATGAGGCACATGTGCCTTGAATGAAACATACATTCAATCAAATGAATAGAGCCGCATCCGTATGACAGCCTCCGAGGGACTTTCACCACCAAAGCAAATATACTTCAAATGCTCATAAAATATACTATGACAAGCGTCACTTGAGAAAACTTTGTGAAATTCATTCAAGTTTCAAGAAATTATAGCGGCATATAGCTTTAAGTAGCACAATTTCCTAAGGATAATAAGTATTTGTTCAAGCAAAATTAATAATGAATCATTAACGAACATTGTTCCATATAATGTTACGTATAGCTTAGTTCAGTGGTTCTTAACATGGGTTAGATCGAACCCTAGGGGTTCGGTGAGTCCTTATCTGGGGATCGACGTTTTGGCATTGGGTTTGGGTGGGCTAAGTCTAACATCCTTGGGTAGTGTTCGTTTTCCTTTTGTCCATGCCGACCTTACTATGAGGCAAGAACAACGGTCACATTGATTTGCGGTAAATATTCATTTCGTGTTTGTTTATGTGCGAAATTCATGTTGTGTTGGTTTTTTTCTTTCAACACAGTGATTTTGTGTGCAAATGATGCGTGAGACAGTTTGTGCACCTATGCAGTATATAGATATATACATATGTTTTGAATTGGAACAAAAAATACATTTTATTTTTCCAACTAATAAGGGTTCGATGAATGCATGTATGGAACTTGTAGGGTTCGGTACTACGAAAAAGGTTAAGAACCACTGGCTTAGTTATATACTCAACAGGACTTATTACGCATGTGTCGTCAAAACGTTCTGCAATAATGCGTATAACTTCCGAATGAATGTCTTGACGCTAGGGAAGGTAACAACAGCTTCAGAGAGAGCCATTCAAAAAAGCGAGCACGTACCGGCGGCAGCAATGGCGAAAATGGTGGATTTTTAATGCAGATGAGTGGCAAGTATTTCGAGTGTAATGAAGAAATAAAAGCATTGGGTTTTGGAGTATGTAGTATCTTGTAGTCATTATCACATCACACGGAATGCTAAATAGAAACGAGTGGGGAGGCTTAAAGTTTGCAATTGATGCTCGCACGGTAGTTTCTAGAAAGCGCTACACAGTTTGATTGCTCGTTGGTATATTCCACCAAGAAAGTCATTCTTTCTTAGTCCAAAATTTGTGAAGCTCATTTCGTGGCTGGCTGTATGTGTTGCTCAGTGAAGGCAAAGTCTCAGGTGAACTTGCTCCGAAAACCCATTGCAGCATCCTAGCCACACATTTTATGCCTTTAATTTGCAAGCTGTTCTTTCAGCTACCACAGACCCACACTTATTTTACTTTGCCCTTTGTGTGATCTAGACGGGTCATATATCGTTGACCTTGTCTCAACTCGCTCGTTCGGGGTATTCAAATTTCAAGTTCGAAAGACGTGAATCCACGTAAGTCAAAATTTTCCAATTGATAGGAATGTTTGGGACCGATCGTGTATTCATAACACTAAACTGCTCTAACCGATTGCACGGAAATTTCTTCGCATCAAAATTGTCATGTTTCAACTACGCGTTAACATCGCTTTAAATTTTGAATAAGCGACTACCCCAATATGGCCAGAAAGCTTTCCGCATCTCGAATCTACCGATAGTTGACACAGCTCTTTATTACTCGTTGGATCGCACTAAACCGTGTTCGCTTGTATTTCACCCCACAGATATCCACCGATCGATAAACGACAGTGTAGCCCAGTGACTCACACGATAGCTGACCACGTGACTCATAACTCATTTGACGCCGACGTGCCAACTATTTCAAATTGAGTCAAGTTGAATGCCACTTGTGTTCAATTACTGCTTATGCGAATTGTGACTCAATTTTGTCATCGGGATCAGTGGCTTTAATAAATAATGACAAATTTCTAGGCATATTTATATGCATGTAATCCATGTAGGGTAAACGATTCGAGTGCTTTCTCAAGAGCTGATAACTCTGAGTCAATTATTGCAATACGCATGTTAGCTATAGAAGCGATCCTTAAACAACTCGAAGGAACGTTAGAGTATTTCAAAGCATATTCGTGGCAGGAAGCGCAGAAGTCAACTAAAAACACAGGCCTTTACCACGTGCAAGTATGTTTCATAGTGGAGCCATAACTACCCCCTGAAACACACCTTAATAAAAAAAATCAATCAATCAAACTCCCTCCTAACCACTCGGTACAAACACTATTTCTACGAAGCATGCCTGTAGTTAAAGAAATGAAAGTGTAAAATTTACGAAGGATGTGCATAAGCTAGGACAGAAGGTTTTACACACGAAAATGACTCGGAAGACAAAGATAGAAGACCAAGGGTAATTTGCAGTAAACTCACAGAATCAACAGCGTTGTCGCTAAAACAACGAGAGACAGATAAGAGGAAACAACGAAATTATCATTATCAAAGCTTAGGTAATACTGCCTCGCCCGTTTCGTTGGCACGATTTATTAGACCCCCGAACTCTTGAGAACTAACCCAGGCAACTACGTGTAATACAAACGTTTGTAAAAGATGTAGAAAATATCATACTCACCTCATCCCTTAAACTCGGAAATGCGTCCGCTATAAGAATATTTCTTTTGTTCCGTGGAAAGAACGAAAACTATGACGCAACAATTCTGAATTAGCAAAAGAAGCTATAAACCGCCGAGCTGTTATCGTTCATATCGTACCCAGATCAAACGAACGAGAAGCAAGTAAACAACTGTAAAACGACTGGTGTGAATGAAGAATTTTACAGAACAGTCACTTAATAACGGCTCATGTTATGCGACTTAAGTAAAACTAATCTTAACAGCCTTTTCCACTTAAAATATAATTTCGAACAGACGAAATGAAAGATATGATATTCGAGGTCTGGTAAAAATACCCGAAAATTGGCCCCTCCTGAAATTCCATTTCGAGCTGCGTACGACATAAAGTGCGCGGATGTGAATAACCCTGATTTGATTTCGCCACCGAATCAACCAAATGCATCTACGAATATCCGCAGCAACTACACGAGGCACCATGGAAAGTAGAAACAATGGAAAAGAATTGTGCGAAATTCAATCTAAAAAAAATTAATTGTGATTTCGAACCTCATGACTTGGACTCAAACGAAATTCATTGATGGAATTTTTTCTGCCTTGCTAATGAAAACTTGGTATAATATTGATCAAAATATTCAAGATCGAATATTCAAGATTGACGAATTTATGATATAAAACGATTTTAGCTGTACAACGCCATATTATATTCGTACAAGGACAATGAATATATACAAAAATTGAGGCACTTGGAAGGTCGACGTTTTTGTAGTTAGAAAAAATGTCACGTATTGTCTCGGTATGATAGAAAAGTATTCGTAGGATAAATGTCGTGTTATATAAACGGGATGTAGTGTGAAATTACTAAGCATAAATATATCCGGTTTGTTCCTGAAAATCCTTTCACTAGATGATTGCACGTTTGACGGTAAGGAGTTCTATAAGAAACAAGCAAGCACCAAATAGAAGAACCGATGTAAGTTTCGGTGAGAATATGGAATAACCAATACCACTGTGTGAGTGTGTGGTTTGAGCGGGGACAAAATAAATACCTCAGAGTATTAATCTTTGAGTTCAGTATTTTATAGGTGAGGATTAAATCTGTCTGCGAGCCAGTGTATCCAAATTAAGGATGGTCGCGTCACAGCACACCATTTTATTTGCTCTGCGATAAATTCTCTCAAGCATCTTGAAGTCCTTTTGTAGCAATGGTGCACAAGCTTGCACTGAGTAATCCATCACTGGAATAATATACGTATTGAGGAGCAAAGGGGATTATATAACGAAAAAAGTCCAAAAATACGCCGCAGCATACCTAGCATGCGGCCAGCTAGATTGTACAAGGCTTCGCATTACATGCTATTATTCTGACTTCCACTGGTCCAAACGCCAATATTCTTTATCTTTTGTCTATTTAAAAGAATAATCACCGAAGAATAATAAACATTTACCACTATTTCAAGGCAAACTGAAACAGGCCTTACTGTTTCCACTTTATAACGGCAAAGACACAGAAATTGATAGTGGTGTGTAAGGGACAAATATGTGAGGATCACAATACATTGGTCTTATATAAGAGCCTCGAGCGCTTAGCCAGGAATCACTTTGTGATTCTATATTTGAAAATCCTATGCAACACTTTACCGCGGTTTCAAGGCTCACTTAACTTGATCTTAAGGTCTCTACTTGATGAAGGGAAATTGCGTGAACTTTTATAAGCGCCTCAAGCGCTTTGTCATCAATCATTTAGTGATTTAGTATTTAAACATCGTGGTTCTTCGCAAGAACCCTATAAAACAGTGGCATAAAGGCATATCTTTTTCTGCACGTTAATAATAATTTTGGGCCCACAGAACCTGATAATACTGACTCTACCTGATGACGGTAAGCAGACCGAAAATGGTAGTGGTGTGTAAAGGATTGTTTATGTGAGCACTAAAATATATTGTTCTTATATTAACGCCTCGAGCGCTTGGACGGGAATCCCTCTGTGATTTTGTATTTGAACATCGTGGTTCTTTGTAAGAACCCAAAGTGGCATACTGTTATGATGGATGAATTGTCGATGTTGCAGCGAAGACAGTCGTTGCGTTCTACCAATCTATGCGTTATTCTTAACCCAACACTCAGGAAAACAGAACAAGGCCGGAATGGCACACAAGTTTATTTTTGTTTAAAACTTTACCACTGTTTCATAGCTCAACGAATCTGTTCTCATTGTCTCCATTTTGTGAAGGTGTACTGGTGTACAGGTAATGGTTTTGAAGGGATGTGGATGCAAGCAGTAAAAATATATTTGTCTTTTATAAGCACATTGAGGGCTTGGTCAGGAATCAATTTGTGATTAAGTATTCGAACATGTTGGTTCTTTGTAAGAATCCCATAAAACAGTGGCATACATGTATGTATTTTTTTAAAACTACCACTGTTTCTATGTTCACTGACAATGATCTTACTGTCTCCACCTGATGAAGGCAAAATGCCAGAAACGAGTATCAGTGTGTAAGTGATTGGGATGTGCGCACCACAATAGAAAGGTCTAATATATGCGCCGTGAGCGCATGGCTAGGAATCACTTTGTGATTCTGTATTTGAACATCGTGGTTCTTCGCAAGAATCCTATACAACGGTGACATACAAGCATTCATCGGTTTACCACATTACCACTTTTTCAAGTCTCACTGACTCTGATCTTACTGATTTCCCCCGATGCCCGGAAACAGGCAGAAGCCGTTATTGGTGTGTTCGGGATGGAGATGTGAGCACCAAAATATATTGGTCTTTTATAAGCACTTCGAGTAATTGGTCAGAAATCAGTTGTGATTCTGTATTCGAACTTGTTAGTTCTTATCAAGAATTCTATACTACATCGGCTTTCAAGTATATCTTGTATACCAATTTAACACTGATTCAAGGTCAACTGAAGCTGATCTTACTGATTTCACCCGATGACGGAAAACAGCCCGATGCCGTTAGTGGTGGCTAAGGTACTGGGATGTGAGCACCAAAATATATTGTTTTTATATGAGCCTCTATCACTTGGTCAGGATTTACTTTGTGTTTCTATTTCAACGACGTGGTTCTTTGTAATATCCTTATACAAGAGAGACCTACAAGTATACCTCTGTTTATCGCACTACCCCTTGTTAAATTCTCACTGGCGCTGATCTTACTGATTTCACCCGATGAAGGCAAACAGCCAGAAACCGGTAGTGGTGCGAGAGGAATGGGAATGTGAGGATCAAAATATATTGGTCTTTTATAAGCGCCTAGAGCACTTAGCTTGGAATAAGCTTATTTTTATGTATTTGAACATCGTGGTTTTTTGTAAGAACCCTGTATAGCTGTGGCCTACAAGTATATATTTGTTTACCACTTTACCGCTCATTTTACCTCAGATCTTACTGTCTCCACATGATTTATTTAAAAGCTAAGCTTTAGAAGACCCACAAAAATGTACATCGGGTCGGATTGTAAAAAATATCAAAATATTGTTAGAGATTATTTTCAAACGTGAAAAACATACTTTTCCATGTGGACATCTATTGGTTACTTCAAAACGTCAATGGTTACAGATTGTACCACTTGAGTATGTAAACTGTTCCATAATTGCACATTGCGAACGGAAAATGCATATTTGCTGCAGTTCAACCTGCTATGCTGTTGGTAGAGTTTAGATTGGTGACCACTCAGATCTATGTTATGGGTAATAAGAAACAAACGACTCCGAAGGTGATTTGTTTTATTAAGCACTGTTTAAATGAAGATTAGAGTTCCATTCCGTATGGATAATTAGAAAGTCCCAGGACGAGTTTTGTCACTCTGCACTGTGGAGTTACCAATTGCTGAGTATCGTTTTTCAACCAAGAATCCAATGCCGGTATAGCATATTCTATATGAGGACGGATGTAGGTTAAAATCAGTTTGCAGATAATGTTGGGGTCAAACGAACATAGGACTCTTCGAAGGAGAGCCAAGTTGCTTTCAGCTTTGCTGGCAGCGAGTCGACATTGCATTGATTATCATAAGTAAAGATTGGATAATCACGCCTAAATCTTTTTTGGAGGAGGTGGATTTAATAACAGTAAGACCTGGATTATATTCTTTTCTCAACTTGCTGTTGAGCAACAATATGCTGCAATTCGAAGCATTCAGTAGCATTTCGTTGTCTAGGGACCAGGTGTAAATCAAATCGAGTTCCCGTTGAAGGGACTGCTTGTCGGCTGTGGAGTTTATCTTGCACCAAAGCTTTGCGACATCATCGAAAATAAGCATCGACGACTGTTCTACAGTAGGCAAGTCGTTTATATATTAAAAACAAAAGCGGTCTGATAAATGATATTTGTATGACACCACGGGAAACTTTAATCGACTCGGATAGTTCATTTTTCACTCTCACATTCATCTCACGGATATTAATTATTCTTTAATCTATGCATGGAGCTTACCCGTACTCCGTAGGTGAGTAGTTTCGACGAAAGTATTTTGTGATTGACACAATCGAAAGATTTTGAGAAATCGATATAAATCACGTCCACTGATTTACGGGCATCCAGTAGCTCAGACAAAGCTTCTATTGCTAATAGCAAGTTTGTCAGACACGATCGTTTTTTCCTGAATACATGCTGTGCTTCGGAGATTAAATTATTAATCTCAAAGTGATTCTGCAAGGCATCAGCTATGATGGACTCCGATACTTTTGATAGCACTTGTAATAATGCTATCGGACGATAGTTTAGCAAATTTATGCTCTCGCTACCCTTGTAGATGGGACTAATCAGGGCAGTTTTCCACGTTTCTGGCACAAAGATCTGTTCGAACATTATCGTGAACACGTCAGACGTCGGTTTTGCCAATTCGGAAGACAGATTATACAAAAGGTTAGGGTGTACACAATCTATACCGGGTGAACCTGTTTTTTTCGTCTTTATTTTTGTTTGAACAACGTTTGGGGGGAAATTCCACCCTGTGAACTATTGGCAGGCTGCAGCTGTCAGAGTTTAAAGACTGTCCATGTGTCTATCATTTCCAATGAGGCAGACACACTTACTTCGCAATGAGGTTTAGTTGCACCAAGTTAGCCCAAGAATTTGTACCAGGTTTTGCCACGCTTACACATCCATTTTCGAGTACTGCTTCTGAGAGACGTTTTGGACGCTGTTTTCTGCTTATCATTTTCACGTTTGATGATTAATCAATGATAATACGGAGTTGGCTGTAAAAAGGGAACAGATTTATCTAGCTGATTTGAGTTCAAGTAAATCCCATTGATTCGCAGTAAAAAGAGCTCAAAGCAAGTCATAGTTCACAGTTGTATACGTTCGTTGAGTATTTCCTACTGGTTCGTATTGATAAATATAATCAAATGTCATGACAACATGATCACTCAATCAGAGTGGAGCTGTATAGGAAACAGATTCTATCATGAGTTCTTCGTTTGCAAGTATGAAGTCTAGGGTAGATTGGGTTTGTTCAGATCGAAATCGCGTTGGTTGTTGTACATGGTTGTAAAGAGTGGTACAAGTCATTATTTCTTGAAGATAGCTTTTGAATGAATCGTCACCTGTAATGTGTGTTGCAAGTGTCGGTACATTAGAATAACCGAGGAGGAGCGAATATGAGTATGTGAGCTTCAATGCAAAACGTATTGCATTAGAAAGAACAGTGACAGCGGCAGAGGCTAAAGAATGGGGGGCGATAAATCAATGCTAAGAGGCACTTACGTTTATCATGTATGTCAATAGAGCAAAACAATTTATCTTGAACATATAGCTCAGGGGAGAAAATTATAGCGCATTTGACGCTTTCATGTGAGTAGAGGAGAACATCGTCACCTTTGGTTGCTCGATCTTTTCTGTAAATCATCATGTGTGGGATTTAGAGTTCAGAGTCGTGTATAGAATTACTCAAACAGGTTTCTGTAACTACAATCAAATCCCAAGACGCCACGGTCGCAGTGAATAAAGTTCAGTGAAATTGCACAGAAAGCTCCTGAGCATTGGTGTAACAGCAGGATAGAGATTTGATTTTTGTTCCAGATGAAGAACTCATAACTGTGGATTCGCCGACCCAGAATTGGTCGACGTTTTTTGTCACAGGTGCATTTGATTGACTTGGTAGCGAAGCCATTTCAGGAACAATGGTGTTCGGGCGTTTTATGTCGTAAACCGCCCGAATATGAATTTCAGGAGGTGCGAATTTTCGGGATTGATACCACGCCTCGAGTATTCTATCCTTCATCTAGTCAGTGTGGAATGATATTTTGAGAAGTGGAGGCTGTTTCGATTCCATTTTCGGTTTAAGGCGTATAACAAGAGTCGTTATTATGTCCTTTAAACCTAAGATCTCTTGTAAAAATATCCATTCACTGCAGTCTTGTTGCAGACGTTTGCTAGAATCTTCTTCGTTCGAACTGGGTACACCATGAGCTATAACAGCTCTGCGTTTTATAGACTCTTTTTCTATTTCCGGATTATTACGACGAATTTGTCGTTCTTCCCAAGGAACGTCCGGAAATCTTCGTACTGACGATTTGTTTACAACTTAGAGGGATGAGGCAAGCAGCATATTTTCTACATCTTGGACGGACATTAGCAGTAACCTGGGTGCGTTCGCACGAGGTGAGTTCCGAAGTCTAAATAACCGGGTCAGCAACGCAGGTGAGTCAGCGATGCCTAAGCTTCGGCAAAGGTCATTCCTTTGTTTCCTGTCATCTGCTTCGCGTCGCTTTAGCGATGGCAAGTTTGATTCAATGTGATTACTACAAATTACTGTTAGATCTTTAATTTTTATCTGTTGGGGAATTTTAGTGTTCAAACTCTTCGGTCTTATCTTATGCACATTCTCCGATAATTCAGAACTTACATTTACTAGACTAGCGGTCTGATTCACAGAATTATTGGTCGTACCAAGCTGTTGAAAGGGACTTGTAGTAGACTGACCACTACAATAATGTCCTACGAAGGCACGAGAAAACGCACAAGTGAATGAAGATTCATGGTGGTAGCCAAAACGTGTACGAAAGTACAGAGGAACAATCACGGAACACGTGTCAACGGAAATTTTATTAAGTCAATTGCTGTTGAGTACAGTAAAACAAAGTTGATACAGACTTTGGTCGATTTCTGGAGAAATCAGTTTTTCCGTGGTAGTTACGTCTACCCTGCATGACTTACGGTTAATCTGGTTAAGGACTGCATTTTGAACTGGATCCAGCGCTTTCTGACGCGCAAACGTTTGGAAAGACTCTAACGTGATTTCAAGCCGTTTAAGGTTCGCCTCTACAGCGAACATGCGTCTTTCCAAAATTGAATCAGAGTTTTCGACTCTTGATAAATCACTTGTTACTTTTAATCTGCATGGATTACCTATATATCAGAAGCCTGGTAATTAATAATTATTATTAATAGTCAATGATTCGGGGGATAAATACTTGTCACAGTTCACATGAATAGCTTTTGAACACAAGTAACATTTAACTTGACGCGATCTGGGACTTACCAGCTCTTGATGAATGCAAAACGCCAGAAACCGTTATTAGTTTGTAATGGATTGGGAAATGAGCACCACAAGATATTCGTCTTTTATAAGCGCCTCGAGTGCCTAGCCATCAATCACTTCGTGATTTTGTATTTGAACATGGCGGTTCTTTGTAAGAACTCTATAGAACAGTGGCAATCAAGTTTATCTTTGTTTGAAACTTTGCCACTGTTTCAAGATTCACTGAATCTGATCTTACTGTATCCACCTGATGACGGCAAACAGCGTGAAACCAGTAGTTGTGTGTAAGGGATGTGGATGTGAGCAACGCAATATATTGGTCTTTTATAAACGTCTCGAGACCTTTGGCAGGGATCACTTTGTGTTTG